>JANSTW010058201.1:0-11595 GCA_027564275.1 Diadocidia ferruginosa
ATTTAAAAAGAAAAATTAAATTTTGTATAAAGCTACGGCTTCTATGCAGACGTATACCGTTGGACGTATACGTATAGGTTCTCTTTTGTGAATGAAATTCATTCATAAAAGAGAACATATACGTATACGTCGAACGTATACGTTATAAGCCGTAGCTTAACCGGGAAACTGGACCAGAGCAACTTTTTTCCTTTTTAGTACCTCTAGCTCTATCCATGTAGTAAAAACAAATGATTTGCTTGAATGTACCTTCGAACTTGTAGTTTTAGGTCTTTACACTAATATACAGCACAAGGTTCGACCGTTTTTTTTACAAAATAGGGCATGTTAAACGTCAAAAATATATATGTGTCTTAATGTGAAAAAGCAACAACAATTTACATTGATGTTTCACTTTAGGCACTAGCGCCATGCTTCATTAAACTAACATTGAACATGCCCTATTGTTAAAACATTGTCGAATATTTTGTGAAAGTACATTTTTCGGTAGAAATTAGCTGTATATTTAGATAAATTTACATAAAGACCTAAAACTAAAAATTTTAGGATGCATACAAATAAATGTTAAATCACACAGAACATATATATGAAGCTAAAAGGAAAAAAGTTGCACAAAAAGTTGCCCTGGTGTAGTTGGCAGGTAAAACTACTAGTTCGAAGGTACATAAAAGCAAATAATAAACAAATTTTATATATTTTTACTACGTTCATCGAGCTAAAGGAGATATTATGAGAAAAAAGTTTGCGCAACAAGTTGCTCTCATCCAAACAGATGTTATAATTTACGATTGGAAGTTTTTTGATAAAAACAATATTTGATTTTAAATATTTTCTTTTTTGACAGAACTTACTTGTTCATTATAAAATTCGAATAAAATATTTTAGAAGGGTGTTTCCAATATAAAAACGTAAGATGGCGTTTATTGATTTATTCTAATGTACATTTTTCTTAAAGCATGCGCCTTGCAGCGAACATTATTTAAATTAAAGATAATTTTCAGTAAATTTTTTTTTTAAATAACTTTTTTACATTTTGTGATGTTAAAACCTATAATATTACCGACTTTTTCAAATTGCTGCTGCTTAAGTGCTTAATATCTGCTAATATTTATATAAATTAACTTAAATTAACTTTGGAGAATACAATACATATTATTGTATTTATGAAGGATTGCAGTATGTTTTGCTCACGTACGTTCTCTGAAAATGCTTTGAGGATCTTTAGATCATTGCGAAAGTATTTTTAAGGGCACCATTTTCTTCGCTTAAAATAAGTCCACGCACAAGCCGCTACGACAAGGGGAACATTTTTAAATGCACTGCCTCTATCGTTTTCATTGAAAACCTCAAAATATACTTTTACGATCACATGATCATTTCAAACTATTATTTCAAAGATGCAAAATGTTTTCCCCTTTTAAATAATAAGCCTATTAACCACAAATCGTTCCGACAACGACAACATTTTTAAATTCCTCACAACTATCATTTTAAATGAAAACTTCTCAAAAATAACGTTTTACGATCATTCGCTCATTTCGAAAGTATTTTTAAAAGATGCGCACTAGTTTTCCGCTTAAAATGAGCCTACTCACGAGCTGCTACGAGAACGGAAACATTTTTAAATTTCAAAAAAAAACTTTTTTCGAATAGACTTCGTGCTATACGTACCTTCTGCTCGCCTGTTACTTTTAGTAAAAATTGCTATTGAAAAATCTATAAACATTTATATGGCTTCTTTAAAAAAATTGGCGAGCTTCACCGCATCAAGCTAAATTAAAGCTAAACAAGCGAGCTTAGATAAAGCTGAGAAGGCGATAAGATCCTCGGCAACTTTGGTTCTATCAAAAACTTGAAAAAACATTTGTATGTCTTCTTTAAACAAAAATTGGCGAGCTTAAAACAAGCTAAACAAGCGAACTAAGATAAAGCTAAGAAGGCGATAAGCTCATCGGCAACTTTGGTTGCTTCAATAATATGAAAAACATTTGTATGGTTTACTTGAAAAAAATTGGCGAAGAGCCGCCATTGGCTCTTTAATTAAAGTAAAGCTAAAAAATTATCTTACATTAAGCTGGGAAGCCCGTAGTTCCTCTCAAAAAAATTTTTCGGGAAGACATATTAATGTTTTTCGATTTTTTGCTTGCAATTTTTTTATTAAAAGTAACAGGCAAGCAGAAGGTAGCAGGAGGTGTAACGGAAATCAGTTTTTTTGAAATTTAAAATTGTTTCTGTTGTCGTAGCCACTTGTACGTAGGCTCATTTTAAAGAGGAAAACTGCGCGCATCTTTTAAAAATATTTTTGAAACGACCTAAAGATCACTAAAGTATTTTTTTTAGAAGTTTTCCAAGAAAACGACATGTACAGGGTGGGAAATAAGTAGCCTATTTTTTGTAGAATGTTTTTGAATAAAACCGCATATATTATATCTTTGTCCTTTATAGGGTTCAACATAGAGTATTTGGTAGATTTTCTTCTATTTATTATAGAAAATCTTAAAACAAAAATGAGAAAATGTGGGCATTTCTACCAGGCGATCATAACAAAGCAGGAGCACATTTTTTTTAGTTTTTCCATTTTTCTACATGCAGGAGTGGTCCGATTGGGGTATTTTTTGTGCTAGAAAACCTAGACAATATAGGGCCTAGATCTAGATTGAACTAAATAGTTTTCGGGATTAATTATGGGAAGTGGGGGTTTTAATTAATTTATGTGAAAATTCGTTGTAATTGTAAGAATTTTTAAATTAAATTAATTTAAATTAAACAAAGCGCGACTAGAATGATCCAAACATTTGTTTTTTATACGCTAATTATTCAAAATCTGTTAAATTTAGACTTTGTAAGAAATTCGATGTTTTTTTGTCCTGACTTTTCGAATCAAAGAAATTTGATTAGACATAGCTAGTGAATGTCAAAACACTACGATTTTTATACAAGACAATTAAATTCGTTCTATTTTTCTATCAAAATCTGTCAATTTTAGATTTTGAAAGAAATTCCATGATTTTGTTGCTTGTTTGTTGCCTTTTTTGAATCTAAGGAATCGTAGGAGAAAGTGAAAGCCTGCGATTGCTATAGTTAGGATTCGTTCATCTTTCCATCAAAATCTGTTGATTTTAGACTTTGTAAGAAATTCGACGATTTTTTGACTGATTCCTGACTTTGAATCAAAGAAATATTTGATTATAGTAATCGTTAGAGAATGTCAAAACACTGCGATTTTTACAAGGCAGTTGAATTCGTTCCATTTTTCTATCAAAAATCTGTCAATTTTAGATTTTGAAAGAAATTCGACGATTTTTTTGCCTGTTTCCTGACTTTTTTTCAAGGAATTAGATTAGAAATCGTTAGAGAATGTCAAAACCTGCGATTTTTATAGAAGGCAATTAAATTCGGTATTTTTTTTTCATAAAAATCTGCTGAAATTTCTTTAATTACAGCACTGTATGTACATAATTGGGACAATTTTGTAACGAAAAAATAAAACGACAATTTTTTTTATATTAAAATGTGGTGTGTGTTTTAAATATTTTTTTTTCTTTAATTTATTTGATATTTTATTAATTCTTTTTTGTCTAACTGTTTTTTGTTTGTAAGAATTCGTAATTTTTTATTCTTAATAGTTTGTTTTTTTCTCATTACTTTTTTGTTATAAATATTTTGCGATTTTTTAAGGATATTTATTAGTTTTTACCATTTTTTTGAATATTTTTTTTTTATAATACAAAAGCCTCAACTTACAAAGCGAAATGTAGAGGGAGTTTTGTTATTTTATAATTTTTAGATAATTTCTATATAAATTTAAATAAACAATTTCTGTCATAATTATTATATAAATGTAATTAATTTATGTATATTCGCTTAAGTCTATTTATATTTTTATAACACAAAGTCGAACAATATATTAGTATATATTCATAATTTGGATGGATCTCATCAAAGTTTGTGTTTGAAAATCGAATTAAAAAAAAAAGAAATCTGTTAAAATAATTTGTACCCAACTAGAGAGCCTGGATTGTGTTAAATAAACCCTAAATTTGTTTATTTAACACATCCCAAACTATATAAGCCACTTGCGATAGTATCACCCTGTATACATTTATACATTGCGGTACTTTTACACATAAGTGACACACACACATAGTAAGGACTCTCAGTTGGTTTACCCAATCTGCATAAAAAAATATTAAAGTGTAAAATTATTGCTTTTGACAAAATAAAAATACTAAAAAAAAATTCAAACTAACAAATATTTAGATAATTCACTGGGAACTAATAAAATTGTACATTAATTGTTTTACTGTTAAAAAGAGAAATATATTTTAAGAGTTGTAAATCTGCGCGGTTTATAATATTTTGTTTATTTTTTTGAAACTTATCAATTAAAAATATTTTATAATAATATTGTTTATTGTAATTTAATGTAATTTAGATAATTTTTGTGTATCCTTTGTAGATATTTTAAAATTGTACAAAATCAAAATCATCTTATATTAATTATATAAATATTACGTCTGGTGGATATTTTTTAATAAAATATTGCGGCTGCGCAAGTCGACTTATAATAAATTTGAATATTTTACGTAAACTTTTTTTTTACTATAAATGACAAGACGAATTTGTTTGTTGTTTGTGTAAGACATTTAAACCAATCAAATTAATATTGTTTTTTGCATTCTCATAAATATTAACAAATTAATAATTAAAATTTAAAAAAATAATTTCTTGCCCCAATTTATTTTTTTTGCTCAAAAACTTAATTTCAAACGAAAAAAATAAATTGAAACAAAAACTAAATAAATAATCGATATCAACGACGCCATGAACGATCCTCGGATTCGGCGTCTTCCTCCTCCTCTTCCTCGTCCAGTCGGATTTCCTCGTTTACGTGGGAGTCGGGCAAAATGTTCTCCAAATTATCATTGTTTAGCTCACTGCTGTTGTCAGTGGTGGTGGTTTTCTTTGGTGGAATTGTGTTGTTGATGGTTGGTGGTGGTACAGCCCAAGATATCTGTTGACAATTTTGAGGAATTTTAATTTTAAGACATTTTCAATGATAATTCATCTCTTACCTGCAATTGTTTACCCTTAAATCCTCTGCCATGTAGAATTGCCTGTTCGGCATTTAAACGTGTAGCATACGAGATGATTAGCTGTGGCAAACTCTTGTCTATTTGATTTTTCGTAATTTCACCAAAATGCTAAAATATTTGGGCGAAAACAAGGAAATAATTATTATAGTCCAAGAATTGTACAATATTCTCAAACTGTGAGAAAGTTGGGACATTTAAATTTTTAATTTCGTAAAGAAACCCACAAAAAATAATTGTTCGATTTTCGAAAAAAAACTAAAAAAGCTAATAAATCACGAAGTAAAATCAACAAATCAAAGCGGTTAACCACTAGATAAAATATATTGTCCCATAATCTTTGAATGGTTTTCCAAGATTTCTGAAATGTTTTTTGTGATTTCCGAAATGGTTTCTAATTTTCGAAGTGATTTCCATGATTTTTTAAAAGATTTCTAATTTTCGAAATGACAAAATGATGATTTTTGAAAAGATTTCTGTTTACGGAATTTATTTCAGTGATCTTCGAAATTATTTCCGAAATAATTCAATTGATTTCTCGATTGTCAAAACAATTTCTGATTTCCAAAATGTTGTAATTTTCGAAATAACTTATGATTTCTGAAATTAAGTGATTTTCAAGATTTTTGAATTTCGAAATGATTTAGGTGATTTCCGTAATTTCCGAAATTATTTCTGTATCCCGAAATTATTTTAGTGACCTTTGAAATGATTTCCGAAATATTGTAATTGATTTCTTTGATTACCGAAACGCTGTCAGATTTCCGAAATGATTTAAATGTTCGAAACAATTTCTATGATTTCTGAAATTTTGTAATTTTCGAAATGAATTCTGATTTCTGAAATTAATTCCGCGATTTGCAAGTTTTTTGATTTTCGAAATTATTTCAGAGGTCTTCGAAATGATTACCGAAATTATTTCAGTGATCTTCGAAATGATTTCCGAAATAATTTAATTGATTTCTCTGATTGTCTAAACGGTTTCAGATTAACAATATTATTTAATTTTCGAAATAACTTATGATTTCTGGAATAAATTCAGTGATTTTTGAAATGATTTCCGAAATCATTTCTGTATCCCGAAATGATTTCAGTGATCTTCAAAATGATTTCCGTAATAATGTTATTGATTTCTCTAATTGTCGAAAAAATTACTCTGATTTTTGAAATAACTTGTGATTTCCGAATTATTTTTGATTTGTGAAATGATTTCCGTAATTTCCGAAATCATTTCTGTATCCCGATATGATTTCAGTGATCTTCAAAATGATTTCAGTAATAATGTTATTGATTTATCTAAATGTTGAAAAAATTTCTCTGATTTCTGAAATAACTTGTGATTTCCGAAATGATTATCGTGATTCCCGAAATTATTTCCGTAATAATGTTATTGATTTCTCTAATTGTCGAAAAAATTTCTCTGTTTTCTGATTTCTAAAATTAATTCCGTAATGCAAGATTTTTGAAATGATTTCCGTAATATCAGAAATTATTTCAGTGATCTTCGAAATGATTTCCGAAATAATTTAATTGATATTTTCTCTGATACATAAAACGTTTTCAAATTTTCAAAATGATTTAATTTTCGAAACGATTTCTCCGATTTCTGAAATAACTTGTGATTTCCGAAATGATTTTCTAATTTACGATATTCGAAATAATTTCGTAATTGCCAAAATGATTCCTGATTGCCGGCGATTTTCGAATTAATTTCTTATTTCAGAAATATTTTACGATTTCTAAAATGATTTAAGTACATAATTTTCGAAAGGATTTACCTGATTTTGGAAAGAATTTCCGAAATGATTTACGTTATTTTTGAAATAATTTCTAATTTCGGAAATTAGAAATAATTTCGATTATTATGATCTCAGATTTTAGTTGGTTTAGTTATGTCGGTAGATTTGCGAGAAAATTCTTGGAAAATTTTATTTCATTTTGGGACGTTGTGGAAGTGTTTTGAAGTTAGAAGTCATGGAACTCATAAGGATTGGAAATATTAAATTGAATGAATTTATGAAACTTTTAGGCTTACTGGTGTTCCAAGTTGTATGTTTTGGAACTCTTATGAAAGTCTTAGAAGTCTCATGGAAGTATTGCGGATCGTCAGTCTCCCATATCTCTTAATTCATAAAACTATTAGTAAAAACTTCCGGCTAAGAAGTCCTTGAACTCTTACGCATCGGAATTTCTCACGGATTGGGTATTTTATGGAATAGTTTAGAAGCCTTTGGGCCAAGGAAATAACAATATTACCTTAAAATGTCCTAATAAGGCATCGCTATCTTCGGCGGAAAAACCACAAATTTTTAACGAGGTTGGACGACGATCAACACTGGTCGAACCAGGTGGTGCTGGTCGTACGCGGGCATTTCGTGTACTAAAATGTGTTTTTGGCGGAAGTGTGCCTCCGAGGCTTTTTTGCAATTCTTCAATACGTTTCTGGATGGCCGTTGTGTCGTTGCCCTCTTGCTGTTGAGCAATCAATTCCAACTCAATGTCTAGCAACTCCTTTTTCTGTTGTTCTTTTGATTTTCTAGCTACTGTTTGCGGTTGCATTTGTGCGGTCATTAGAGCTTGATCGGCAGCGATTTCCTTATTCTGTTTGTCTATGGTGGCCTGTAGTTCCTTCATTGTTACAATTAGTTTCGTTTTCTGTGGATCAGCATTGTCCATGCGTTCGTACTTATCAACAATTGATCGCATTTGTTTGATGTACTCTTGCAGCAAATCGTGTTTACGTTTATGTAGTCCATGTTGAAGTTGAACAGCCGCCTTCACTTGATCCTCTTGCTTTTTCCTAATTATTTCGGTGGCCGCTCGATTAACGCGGTTATTTCTAGCTCTTGTAGCGGCCGCTGTTGATAGGGCTGTTAAAGCAGCCGTTGAAGCCGCTGTTGACGCAGCAGTAGCTGCTGCAGACGGGGTTGTAGTGGTGGTTGTAGTAACGCCTGCCTGCGATACCGTTGATTTCGCTATATCTGTTGCAGCAGCCGAAATTGGAACGGCCGGAACGTTAGAAGTGTGATTGTTGTTTGTTGTATTGTTTAAACTGTATTGATTGGCTTTCCGTATGTGTGGAAGATTTTCCTCGGCATGAACATCGTTATTGTTGCTGCTGCCACCGCTTGTTGCGGCACCCGGAGTGTGCCAAAATACTTTAATAAAACGATTGTTTAGAACAGCTTCAGTACTGCGATAGGCCACATTAGCCTCGGCATGTGTGGAAAATGTAACAATTGCAGCCTCTGGATCACCATCGTAGGATATTTGAATGTTGACAATTTTACCGAATTTCGAAAAATGATTGTTCAAATGAGCTATTGAGTTCAGGCCACGCGGTACTTTGCGCAACTCTAAGGAACAATTTTGCTGGATACCAACACGTGGTCCTAGACGACTGTTTATCGGTAGTTTACGTTTTGTGGGCCCTTCGGCTATGGCAACTGTGTCTTCAGGTTCATAACGACGTTTCAGTTGGGAGGCAGACACATCACCACCCGAACTAGCATCAACAACCGGAACCGAAATCAATTCACGTTGCAAGGGGGTTGTGGCCGATGCGTTTATTGGAAATGGAAAAGGGCCACTTCGAAAACCGGCACCATTTGCTGGTCCTCCACCTGGTGGAATTCTCGGGTATGTTCCTCCGACACGGTTATTGTTATGTGATTGTTGTGCCACGCGTGGACCAAAATTTTGATTGTTGCCAGCAACTCCCCCGCCACCACGATTCCACAATTCCGGTGCATCCGGGTTGTATTCGGCACCGCGTAAATGTGGCGCAGTTTGTATCGATATTAATGAAGGATTATTGATATCTTCCAATACGACCGGATCGGCACCATGATCCCAGGGGCACGTTTCACCACGCATGCAATAACCTTTTTCTGAAAAAAATAAATTAAATTAATATTTTGAAAATTTCATAAAGCAAAAAGCACCAACCATCGAAATCTCGACATCTTTGTCGTTGCTGCTTAGCCTTTGGCATAGAATTATCGTCCGGTGAAATGGATCGGGTCATTTTTCGAGGTGATCGCGATCTACTTTTAGAATTCACAATGGGTCGACTAAATGGTTTTGGTGATGCTCGATGTTCTAATGCGGACGCAGGGCCCCTTCGATCATTGTATCGTTTACGCTCGTTTTGTTGCTGTTGTTGTTGTTGTGGCGGTGACTTATTTCTATATTGACGATTTGCCTTTTCCCGTTCCGCATTTCGTCGATCTCTGGACCTCGACCGGACTGGCTTTTCAAATGATCTAGACCGTGATCGTGACCTAGATCGCAATGATGCGCGTCGACGATTGTCGCGGATCGTTGATTCGGCCGATAACGCTTTACTGGGACTCGACTGTTGGCTTTTACTCATCGGTGACACAACGGGCGATACAATTGGCGAGGCATTTGCAATTAACGTTTCGCCAACGTTATCTTTCTGTGGTTTCGCATCGAATATTGGTGGTGTACATTCTCGGTCTATTTGTAGTACAGAGTCAGACAAATCATCTAGGTCTTGTGATTCTTTAACGTCTGTATTTGTTGTTGTTGTTGTTATATATTCTTCAGATTTTATCACAGTAAAAAGGCGACTTAAGAACGGTGCTGTTTCATCGGCCAAAAATACGTCTAATTGTTCTTTCATACATTGCAGCAGTTCGTCCATGGACTTGTCCTTCTTCAACAGCGCCAAAACATATCGAGCCAACGCAGATGGATCAGCGTCACATCTGAATAAAATAAATTTTTAAAATATTTACAATAAAACACATGTCGCTTATTAGCGTATTTTTTTTTCAGAAAAGAGGGTAAATAACACTGCGCGGAAACAGACACGCGAAACAGGAAATTTTATTTTAATTTGTCGAATTTTAAAACTGGGCCGAACAAATAGAAAATATATTATCGGAAATAGATTTCGATTCCCGCTAAGAATATCCACACGGGAATATTTTCGATACATTGAACTCGTTCGTATTATCCAAAATTAGACTTTGTTCGAGGAGGTCGCGTTCAAAATTAATCTTAAACTAATTATGGTACAACAAATTAACATTACCATAAGAAAGTACCATATCAATTACATCAATTTTAATGATTTTTTTGTCGAAAATTTCGTTTGTACAAGATTTTTGGGGACAAGATTTCAAGTAAAGGGAAAGGAACCGCACGAAAGGCGTAAATTTTTGCACAATATTTTGAAAGGTTTTTTGGCACTGGGGGCAATTAGTATTACTCTTCTAAAATGGGTTCTAGTTTAGAATTAAAATTAAATAATATTTACAGTGGTTGGAGTATTTTCGTCAACCATATTTTTAATTGGTCTGGATTATTTATAATCATTTTCCGTCCACCGCAGCTGAAGCACTTTCTCTAATTTTTCTTTTCGTTGTCGACTCCAATTTTTCCTGTCTGACCAAACGACTCGGTATTCTTTCAAACAATTTGATCAGCTATAATTGTCACAATTAAAAATCAATTATTTGTTAAAAAATTAGCAATTTATTCCAAAAAAAGGCGAACGAAAAATGTTGCTCGCGCTCCGTGTACAAGATGAAAAAAATGTGTCCAGGAGGTTGGGTTATTTTGATGTAGTAGCTGAATTTCACACACGTCGCACTGTTCTTTTCAAGCAGCACTGGCTTATCGCAATCTGGTGTAACTTTTTATCTTTTAGAAATTATTGGATTGAAAGCTTATACATTCGAAGTTAATATATTTTTTCATGAAATAAATTTAACAAAAAAAGAAACTATAAATTAATAATTGAAAGATTTCCTTTCGTAGCGATAAATATTCTTTCTAAAAAATTTTATGACCTCGCACGACTTTGATTCTATTTTTTTTTCTTCTAAAAATTTCGCCTTCAAATGAAAGCGTTTAATGGCTGACGTACAAGTTTTGACAGCTGTTTTATTCACAAAAAATGTACTAGATTTTATGAGTTTTCTATGTAGTATTGCCATAATAAATAAGTGTCAAGTACGCAGCCTACAAATATTTCAGCATATACAGTGGCGAGTGGTGATTATATGCAATAGGTAGCAGAAGAAACTTTGCAACCAAATATTATGATTGTTTTCTCTAAAGAAATGGCTGCGTACTTTTCCGTGGATTCATATCGGTTTGAAATCATTTGAATATACATAACCCATATAAAAATATATTTTTGATATTTTTCATGCTAACGATTTTTTTTCTTTTTTACAATATTTGTATTAGTAGTTCCGCTATTCTCCATTCTCCATTAATCGCTGTAGGTCTGTATCAAGCGCTGTTAAGGGGAAATCTGTCAAACTAATATACCCAGGGCACACCTATGTCAGTAGTCTGTTTTTTCGCAGGTTCCCGCGGAAAAAATATTAATCAACATTAATATTAGCGAACCTTTATAGTGTTGGTTTTGTTCAATTGCGAATGGTCAAGAGTGTCGATGTTTGTGATTGGTTGGTACCTCTAATACAAAAATTCAAATTCGCTATACAAAAATTCAGTTGGG
>JANSTW010058212.1:0-11589 GCA_027564275.1 Diadocidia ferruginosa
AATATTTATTAAGAACATATAAAAAGGTTTTACAATTTAAAAAAAATATATAAAATTATCCTTTTACAAATAAAAAAAATATATATAGATAATATAAAATTTAATTATTTGATTATATGTAAAAAAGACTAGTAAAATATAATAAGATTTCTCCATTTAAAAATACACAGCAATTTGATCCAAAAAACCCACCAATACACACAAGAAACACCCTTCACCAAAGCCTCGCAGCCACACTGAACTTAGCTCAACCAACTCCAAGTAGTAGAGCATTATGAGGTTAAAATTTTTAAGGGAAATCAGCAATAAAAAGAATCTATAATAAACAAATATATACAAAACCAGTACCTGTATGAATTTACAGCTGAGTTGCGAAATATTCTCGACAGCGTTTTTAAAATAAATTTATTGTCGTAGATTTCTTGATGACAACTGGCAGATTATTCCAGAGGCAAGCTCCCTCAACTAAGAAAGAATTATGCAGTTGTTTAGAATTTGAATAGGGAACATTTAAGTTTAATTTTCGAATAGATTGTCCAAAACTAAGCATTTCATACAAATACGGTGGTTGTCGCGTTTTAATTAAACAGCTCTGAGTATACGCTGTCGGGTCCATTGGACCCATGTATGGATGCTAGGTGTAACCTTATTTACACAGCTCTGAGTATACGCTGCCGGGTCCATTGGACCCATGTATGGATGCTAGGTGTAAAATGTGAAAAGCTTGTATACATGCAGCTAGTTTTTCAATATTTATGTAAAATTTACAATCAATTCATTAGATCCACTATATACATAAAATTAATATTTAAGATTATTATAGAAACACATACTGCTTCTTCATATATATGCTTAAATCGAAACAAAAAAAGTTTATATATTGCGCGTAATTAACACCAAGTTGTTAATCAATTTGCTTCAAAAAAGCAATTTTTTTTCTTAATTATAAAAACAACCAAACTTAATATTGTCATCCATTTATATACATTTATATAATTCATTTTTAATTTTTCGGCTTTTTTATCAAATAAAAATATAAAATGTTGAAATAATTTATATACATTCCTATATAAATACGTTTAAAATAAACTATATGACACGTAATTTTGACTTGACATGCAATTTTACGCTGATAAATACCGCAATTTATTTTACATAGTCTGTCTATATATACACTTTACTGTATGATCGTTGCGAGGTATGTTATCGTGTTTTTTATATGGAGCAGTGGTGAATCGTATTTTACTTATTCTTACTTAAACTGGCCTAAAACAGGGTGTTAGTCAGCACCTCGTTCAACATCTACCGCCGCAGGTCGCCAAAGATCTTCAATTCTAACTATTCTAAGAGTTTTTAAGTCAGTTGTTAGTGCATTTGTCCATCTAGCCCGCAGTTGCCTTCTACTTTTTCTCCCCTTTGGATTAAAATTAAATAGCTTGCCAGTTTTCTTGTGACTAAACGTAAAACATGTTTCATCCAACGTAATATATTGGTTTTAATGAAATGCACTAATGCACTATATCTTGTTGACCATAAGAACTTTAAGTTCATGGTTGTGTATTTTAGAATATAGTGCATATATAGAACTTTTCTTTCGAATACCCGTAAACTTATCATAGACATTCACCACGCTTTCTATCCATATGTCACTATATGGCCCAATCAGCGATACATAAATCTTACAATTTAGATTTCGACAAAACGTTTTCGATTTTAGAATATTTTTTTTAGACCAATAAGGGACATCGAGTTTCCGTGGTTTATATTCGTCTAACTTCCTCTGATACGGTATTCGTCCTATTGACCAAAGATCCCACGTATTTGAATTTATCCTCTACTGCAACAATCTTTATCCCTAAAGTGATGATTTGTTTCGTCATATTTCTTTCTAAATCGTTTTTTTTTAATCGAATGAAAGTTAATATTAAATACTTTAAATAAAATAGGGTCTTGCACCTAAAATAAATAAATAAAAATAATTTCGAACAATTAATACAAAACCTATATATTATACGGAACAATTACCTATAGTGCATCGCCTCTGCCTTTCATCATAACCGAATCACGCATTTTGTTACAACCGCATAATAAAATTATATAAATACGCAGAAATAAACTTTGCATAAAAAACTATAAAGCTTCTGAATTTAATTGAAGTTGCAATAAAGAATTAAGTTTACGCGAATTTCGATGTTGTCGCATGTATTTCTCTTACGTTTAAAAAAAAAGTTTCAAACGTTCCCCGACATTACTGGGATGGTGCTTTTACTATACACCGTACACTTCATTTGAATATAATATCAGTCTTGCGTCACTATAATCTAACCCAAACTAACTGCAAATACCTTACCAGTTTACCAAAAAAATATATGGGAGCTCCGGACTTATCCCAATTTTACATCAAGATTCCAAATTCAATCTTAGACTATGGGACTACTAAAAACTAGCCTTATTAAAATGTAGCAGAATCCATCAATCCACACTTATAAAGAAATATATCGGAACATCCCCTTTAATTTATAGACCCCAAATGCAATCACAGACTATATGGGACGGACCACTAAATACTCACCCTCACCAAAGAAAGTACCATTGGCCAAATTTGTCCATTGGTACTTTCTTTTGTCTGGTATTTTTCGGACCGAAGCAGCGGGCAGAGACTTTTTTCCGAGCTTAAATAAATCTGGGTATCATAAAACAGAAAGGCAAAAACAAATAGTTCAATCAAATTGACTACTTTGACCATTTTGACCTTAATTAAGACTTGTACTATATTTACATACAAACTCCATATATGATTAGGATTTTTCGTGCTTTTATAGTAAAAGGAAAAAAAAACAACGTGCGTGTTCATAATGATTTTTTGTTTAATTTGATGACGTCATGTTGTGCAATAACATTTTATATATCTTGTTTAGTGTATAAAAAAAGTTCTATGACGTGCGTTATTTATATACTGAAAGTTTACGTATTTTCTATTTTCAAATCGTTAAAGTTAATTTTACATTAATTTTTTTGTTCTATCCGAATTCCTAACTCCAATAATAATACAAGAAATAAGGCGTACAAAAGTCAAATACGGCAAAAGGTGCGGGAATTGATTTTTTTTAATCAGTTAAAATCCAAATTTGTGACTTCTTAATATGGCTGCTAAAAGACCAAAACCCGTAATCGGTGCCATTTTTCCAAGATGGCGGTCGAAGCAGCCATATTCAGAGGTCACAAATTTGATTTTTTTTAATGTCTATTAACTCTGTAACAAATTTTTTAGCAATGCCAGCTGAAAACAGAATCAAATTTAATTTTTTAATGTCCGCTTTAAGGCAGACTTGCAGGTTAGAGGGTTAACATTATTTCTTTTCTATATATACATATAGAAAAATCTAACTTAATCAAACTATATCATTAAAGCTATAAAACTATTTACATAACTTTTGAACTCAATGATGAAGTTATATGGGCAAAGGCTATACGAGGGAATGGGATAAATTAAATTCTCTTTTGTGTCCCAGATGATTGTTATCGGTCTGTCTCCTAATCCTACAGATATAATTATAAACGACAAACGTTATGGAAAAGAACTTTTGTTTATCTTTTTTCTATTTTCAATTATAAAAGTTTATTGCAATTCTATATATTTATTCTGTTTTGTTGTGGGTTGATGTGGCTATAATAATATTTTATGACAATAATTATTATTCTTTAATATATTAGCATTTTCATTGAGCTCTTGCAGTTATAAGAGCTGCTGTTTTCTATAGTGCTATAGTTAGGAATATATTTCAATAATTAATATTATATAGTAGCCGCACATATATATACAAAAAGTTTTGCATAATTTTATTGGTTTCTTGTTTTTATTTGCATAGTAAATTTATTTATAGTATTGATACTATATGTATATTGTATATACTATATACATTGCCATTTATCTATATTTTTATGTGTAGGAGCAGTTTACTATGCCAATAAAAAAAGGATATTACAATTTAGAATTTTTTAGAATTAACTTTGATGATGTTATGTGTAGGTGGGATTTTATTTAGGTTTTTTATTTTATTCCGTATTATGAAATCAACAAATATTAATAATTTTTTCTTTTTCTCTTTCAGGTAAGCAATAATTTTGAATGGTTTTTATGTTATTGGTCTTCGGTATGTACTTATATAAGATTTGATTCAGAAAAACTCAGTTCAGTATAATAGAGTTTTTATTTTATCTATTAAGATTCAGCACATATTTTTAAATAAATTTGAAAAAACTTGTTTTTTTTAGAATTAAATTTAAGAAACTAAAAAATAGTTCAAAATTTTAAAATCTCTCATATTTCTGGGTCTTAACGGGTTAATAACCGAGTAATAATAATTTAAAATTTGTTATTTTATTTTATATTATTTTAATTTATTTAAAATTTAATTTTTATTTATTTATCAAGTCAACAAGTGAATCTCATGTATAGATAACACTGTGGCGGTCATGAATGAACGACACCTATGTCGCTCAGAAAAAGTCCTAAAAAGTTGTTTTATATATTAACCAGACACCTTGAACGCAACACGTCTACTAGCATTATGCTGCTTTTTCTCGTAAAAATTGACAAATTAAAAACGTCAATTGTTTTATCTCCCAAGAAAATCAAGTCAAGTCATAGAAACATCATCATCTCCGTGGTTAAATAATAAGCTTCATAAAATGTTATTAGTTAGGGATTTAGCACATAAGAATTTGAGACGCACGGGGTGTCGCTCTCATTGGGACAATTTCGTGCATCTTAAGAAAATTACAATCAATTTAGAATATACTTTGCGGTCCAACTATTATGCTCCTCGATTAAACGTTTCGCTTCCCACCAAAATATTGTGAAAAAATATTGCGGATTTAGGTCTTTCTAATGGTTGGTCAGTACCCAGCACATTTTCAACGAATGAGCTAAACAAATACTTCGTGGATGTTGGTTCTGTTCAAGCCAGTCCGTTTCTTAGTAATCCTCATACTATCGATGTTAATGATGCATTTTATTTTAGAAATGTTACATTTGATGAAATAATTAAAGCTATCTATGGTGTGAAATCAAATGCAGTTGGTACCGATGGTATTTCTTAAAAATTTGTATAAATAATATTACCAATGATTATTCCTTACATAACGGACATTTTTAATAGTATCCTTACTACCTCCATATTTTCTGAATATTGCAGGGTAGCTAAGGTACTACCAATTCCAAAGTCTGCGTCTCCAGTTGTATTTGGTGATGTCCGTCCGATAAGTTTTTTGTGTGCATTGTCAATTTCTAAGGCCTTCGACAATGCGAACCACAAAAGAACGTATTTAAAATTGCGTCATCTCTTTAGGTTTTCTACTTTATCTGCGAACTTAATAGATTTAATAGTTTTTATCTTGCCATTTGTTCGCAGATGACGTCCGACTGCGCATAAGTAGACATATTTCTCAAAAGAATTCATTAATAAGCAAAATGAACAAAGATTTGGACTGCATTTTAGCATGGGCGAGTGACAATGGTTTGAAGTTAAATCCATCTAAATCACAGTCTCTTGTTGTTTCTAAAAAACTAATTATTATTAAATTAATTATTAACCAATTATTATTATTAAATATTTGGGACAATAAATAAGAATTATTTATATATGTGAGAAAATAAGGAGTTGTTATTATTAAACTAGTTTTATTTTATAAGTTACAAATATTTTCTGTAACAATAATATAAGTTCTTTTTATTGTTCCGAAACAATAAGTGAGGCAAAACCACAAAAAATATAATTACAAAGGCATTTTTTTTTTAATTTTTATTTAGTTAAAGAGGGTAAAATTCGAGAAAAAGATTACTAAGCAATAATTAATTTAAATGAAAAATAAACGTTTTCACCGTTATAGGTCTGTATCAAGCGCTGTTAAATTAATTTAAAATATTTAAAAATTGATCAAAATAAATATAATCAAAGAAAATTAAATTCTCTTCTATGGAAATAATATTATTGTTACGATGTTACGTGCTTTTCACATTCAACCACCATTTATGGTTAACCCATAAACAAAAAACGCACTGAACTTTATTTTGACAGATTGACAAAATGGCGCTTTGTGATTCTGGATTCAAGCGCAGTGCAAGTCGCAAGACGCGAAGTCTATTTTGTTCCTCATCATTTTACAATGTTT
This sequence comes from Diadocidia ferruginosa, assembly GCA_027564275.1. Lineage (NCBI taxonomy): Eukaryota > Metazoa > Arthropoda > Insecta > Diptera > Diadocidiidae > Diadocidia > Diadocidia ferruginosa. Next base: position 6,175 of record JANSTW010058212.1, read on the forward strand.
TTAATTAAATTTATCTGAGAAAAAATGTTGAAAATAATTTAATATTAATTAGTAGCAATTAAAATTAGTGGAAAACATACAAAATCGTTTTCATTGTGTTCATATAAATGAGTAAAAGAAGACAATTAGTGTGCGTGTAGTCGTGTCGATGGGAAGAAAAATGAAATAAAAATTTATAGCTTTTTTTTGAACAGAAAGAAAACCTTCAGACTACAAAAAAAAGCAAATAAAATATAAATTAATTTACTTTTAAATGTGTGTTGTGTACAATTTCTATAATTGATCAACAATTAATCTTGTTTCACCTACTCAGGCATAGATGCAGTTGTAGTTTTTAATAGACAAAGTGTAAACAAACATAAAAAAATATGGGATTAATATTTGCCAAATTGTGGAGCCTTTTTGGCAACGAAGGTAAGAGTTTTTGTTGTTGTTGTTTTTTACACATTAAATCTGGTCTGGATACGTTTTTTTTTCTTTCAAGTAGATTAAATTAAGATAAAATATTGACCTCGAATATTTGGTAGAGGTGTAGCAATATTCTGTCAATACAAAGGCAAGAAAAATATGAATCAGATTTTATTTGGGGAAATATTTTAAAATATATTGTGACGATGACTTTTCGGACAATTAAAAAGTCTTGAAAATTTTAAAATATTTTGTAAATACTTTCTAATTTAGAGCTCTCTTTATATTTTTGCAATTGGAATCGAATTACATAGCTCGCTAGTCGCTACCTGTCGAACACCATAACTTTATTATTATTTTAAGAGTTGAATTACTTATTTTCCAAACCAAATAACTTTGCGTTCTCTTTTCGCATTTAAATTAAATTATAGTTTGCTAGTAGTTTGAATAAAACAGCTGTTTTACGAATTTATGTTGAAATATGTTTTTTATTGCGCGTACAACGGGTACAAATGTGGAATTAATTTAAATTATGTGAATGAATGTGTGTGTAAAAATATTATTTACTTTGCGTTATAATTAATATTATTATAAGATGAGGTCATTGAATGAATAATTTTTTTTTCATAATAATTATACTTACGTTGTTTACACAGTGTAATTTTACTTTCTTCAATGTATAATAATCAAGGGGGAAACCACTTACGGAAATCATGGGATAAATTATTTCGGAAATCACGGATTTCATCTCGGAAATCACGGAAATCATTTCGGAAATCAGAAATCATGGGACACAATTTTTTTCTAGTGATTTCCCCCTCGATAATAATAATAATGTGTCTCAAAGAGTCTCGGTAAATATTTTTTTAAAAATTATATGATGGTGAATACTTATTCTAATATTAATATTATCGTTGTCATTAACTTAGTACAGTTTTGCTTGATGTAAAGAGATTCCACCAGGCACCAGTATATCTAATCTCTTTGACGTTATTACAATTTTTTTTTTATAATTTATATAAAATACGCTTTGGGTCAAAAGGTTATTTAAATAAATATTATTTTGTTGTTGTAATTATTTGTTGTAAGTGGTGGCATTAAATTAAAATATATTTAAGCAGTTGAAAAATCAAAACATATTATAAAAACCTCGATAAAAACGATTTGGACTCAGACCGATAAAGACAAGAACGAAAATTGTAAACAAAATATATCAGCAAATATATATTTGCTACGCATACTATAATATGCTAGAGAACCTATAGAAGTTATATTGCAAAGACATTTTCAAGTTTCAAAAAAAAAAAGTAAAATATACAAAAATTTGATCGAGAATTTTATTCTTCTATAAGTTTATTGAGTCGTTCAGTCTAAAACTGGAAGAGATTATTGCGCAATTTTAGATTTTTCAAAATATTTTACAATTACGTACTGATTAATGCGAGGGGTTAACCACTATGAACAATTGTGTCGCACTGATTTTCAAATTTCAATTATTTCCATTTGTTGAAATGATTTCCCAATGATTTCCATAAGGTTGTCCCATGATTTCCAATAGTGGGGAACTCGGTGGTTAACTCCTCGGGTTAACCCCTCGGATTTATGGCATTTCTAAAACAGTTTTCATTTCCGAAATTATACCTACTTATTTTCGGAAATTTACAAAATAATTTTTCTCGATATAAAAATTCTATGATTATTTTTCGAAATTTTTAAAAACGCTTTCTATAATTTATAAATTAAATTGTTTCATCATTTCTGTCTTCTGAAACGATTTTTTGGAATATCTATATCGATTTCTATGATTTTCGAAATTATTTCCTCGTTATTTTTAAAAGAATTTCCGTAATTTCTAAAATCTGAATTGAATTCTATCATTTATGAAATAAATTCGTGATAATCCGAAATGATTTGGCTGATTTTGAAAAAAAAAGTCTGTATTTTTTAATAAAATTTTCATGATTTCTGTACCGAATTTTACGAGGAATTTTTATCATATATATCTGAAATGGTCCGTCCGTCTACTTCAGAAACGATTTTTTGGAATGTCTCAATTTTTTCTGATCGGTTTCCGTAAATCCGAAATGATTTATTTGAATTCCAAAACTATATTCAAAATTTCCTAAATTATTTCCCTAATTTACAAAAGTATTTTCATGATATCCGAGAACTGATTTTTGATCTTCGCAATTACTTTCGTGATTTCCTAAATTATTTATTTATTGAAGAAATTTTCATAATTTCTAAAATCTGAACCGAATTTTATGATTTTTGCAATGAATTCGTTCATATTCGAAATATTTTTGTCATTTACGAAAATATTTTTATTTTATCGGAAATGTTGTTTCGTGATTTCCGAAATTATTTTTTCGTAGGTAGGTATTTCTGAAGGAATTTCTTAATGAAATTTCTTGCCGAATTTTTAATTTTATCTTTTCTGAAATTAATTTGTCTATTTCAAAGACGATTTTCGGAAAGCTTCTTATTTCTGTACCGATTTTTGTGATTTTCAAAATTATTTTCCAGATTTTCAAAATTGTTTTCTGAAATTATTTCGATTTTCTAAACTATATTCGTAGTTTTCCAATTTACATTCGTGATTTTCGATATTTTTTTTCGTAATTTTTAAAATTATTTTCGTGATATCCGATTTTTTTAATTTTTGAAATAATTTCCATATTTTCTGAAATTAATTCGTCTAGGCGATTTTCGGGTATTCTCTTATTTTTGTATCGATTTACGAAATTGTTCAAATGATTTACCTACACGATTTCCTAAACTATCATCGTAATTTTCGAAATGATTTTCGGGCTTTTCGAAACTATTTTTTTGTATTTCCGAAGGAATTTTTGTGATTTCATAATTTTTTTCTGATTTTGGAAAGAATTTCCAAAATTTATATGATTTCTGGGGTAAAATGATTTTCGTGATTTCCAAAATCATTTTCGGTATTTTTCAAGAAATTTCAACAATTTCTGTATAAGAAATTCAGCGACGATTTTCGAGATTTTTTTTTATTTCGGTATCGATTTCCGAAAATATATTTGTCGTTTCCAAGATTATTCCGTGATTTTCGTAAATATTTTCGTGATTTCTAAAATTATTTCCATGATTTCTAAAATAATTCACGTTATTTCCAAATTATGGAATTTACCCAATTTTATCATTTCTAAAATGAATTCATCTATTTCAGAGTTGATTTTCAGGGTTTCTCTGATTTCTGTATCGATTTCCGTGATTTTCGAAATGATTTTTGCTCGGATTTTTGTAATTTCCGTGATTTTCGTAAATATTTTCTGATTTCCGAAACGAATATCGTGTTTTCCCGAATAATTTTCAGTAGATATTTTTGAAGAAATTTAATTAATTTCTGAAATCCAAACCGAATATCTGATATGAATTCGATTTTCAGCATTTATTTTAAATCAATATAAATGATTTCCGAAATTATTCCGATTTATTAAAATTTTCGGAATGATTTCCATGATTTTCGGAATTATTTTTCATCATTTTCGATTTTTTCCTGATTTTCGAAATTATTTTTTGTGTTTTTCGATTTCAATAATTTTGCAATCGAATTTCATAATTTCTATTATTTCTGTATTAATTTCCGTGATTTTCGAAATGATTTTCTTGATTTCCATATTCATTCTAATTTCCGGGATCTTTGAGATGACTTTTGTGATTTCCGCAATTATTTTCGAGATATCAGAAACGAATTTTCATTATTTTTGAAGGAATTTCTGAACCAAATTTTACTCGGAATATCATAATTTCTATTGCGGCGAAAATTTTCGAGATTTTTGTATCGATTGTCGTGATTATTATCAGACATTTTTTTTGTGTTTTTCGCAATGATTTTCATGATATCCAAAATTATTTTTGCAATTTTCGTTATTTTCAAAACTAATATCCAAATTTTCGAGAAAAAAAATCCGTGATTTTCGAAATTAATCTTTTTTTCGAGATATTAAAAATGATTTCTGATTTTCTAAATTATTTTCGTGATTTCGGAAATGATTTAAGTGATTTTCATTATTTTCGAAAAGATTGATTAGTTTCCTATTTCCATATTGATCAGATAATAATCTGTTTTGAGTCTTGATTTAATATTGACTTCCTTGAAAATAATATTGATTTTATACTTTTAAATCATCTCTATACAACACTGTCAAAGATGAACAGTCTGTTTTGAATGTACAAATAATCATATCCGCACATCCGATTCTCGTCCAACTTTATTATGAGCACAGTTGCCACTATAACACATGTTGATTGTTACTATTTTGTTTTATAATTCAAACTAAACAAATAGATAATCCTAATTCCGAGGGGTTAACCACTATGAAAAATTGTGTCCCACTGATTTCCAAATTTCAATGATTTTAAAATGATTTCCATTTTTTTAAATGATTTCCAAATGATTTCCATTTTTTGAAATGATTTCCAGATGATTTCCAAATGATTTCCACAAGCTTGTCCCATGATTTCCAATAGTGGTTAACCCCTCGATTTAACGTCTATATGGGAATGTAATTTTGAAGCTTTCGGCATAAACATTAAAATATTCTATTTTATTTTTATAGTCACATTGTTCTCGTGGTCGATCATTGCTTCAGCAAAATGGAAATATATAAATTTTTATTATTTATATAAGAAATGTGAAAAGCCACATTTTTTCTCTAAACGTAATAACAGATATTTAAAGGAAAACGATATTTTACATATTTAAAAAATTTAATTTTCTAAAATTTTATATTGTTTACATATACGAAATGAACATTATTACATGTAATTCCCTCTAAAACTATTATGCTGAAACATTTTCCTAAATAAGCATAAAGTATACGAACAGTCGCACACATTTTCACAAAACAATGGACAAAAATGCATCTCATAACATTAAATTTATTTGAAGTTGCGTTTGCACATACAAATAATGTGAAGTGTGCAACCATATAAAATGAAACTTTGTAACGTATTTTTTTACAAGTTTACAATATTGCA
>JANSTW010058223.1:0-11588 GCA_027564275.1 Diadocidia ferruginosa
GTTTTTGGGCCAAAAACTGATGTTCCGGGATTGGGATTTTTGGGAGTTTTTGATATGTTGTGCAAAATAACATTATACAAATATACTGAAAGCCCCATCTTGTAGAAAATTATTTAGTCAAAACACACTTTTTGACTGGTGTATAGTTCGAAAGGTTTCACTCGTTTAAGACTTTTCAGTATGTTTTCATTATCCAGAAGTTGATTAGTCTCTACGTTGACATGCTGATGGCTTTGGGCACATTTTTGAATTTCACTAACGACAAACTTTATTAATTATTTAAAGATCCTCATGTAGCTTGTCATTTCAAGTGTACCACGGTGCATCTATTATACCCTGCAGCACTTCGTTTTGAAATCGTTGAATAATATTAATATTACTTTGTTTAGTACCCAGAGTTGTATTCCATAGGTCCAAACGGGTTTCGGGACCTGTCTATATAGCAAAAGCTTGTTAAATTAAGGCTGGAACTTTTTTGAAAAATATCAATAGTTATCAATAAGTGAAAAATATCAATAGTTATTGATATATCGATAGTTTTTGTAAATTTTTAACAAGCAAAAAAAAATTTTGAAGTTGGAATTATTTTTTAAATAATATTTCATACAACTCGATCCATCGATCCATAAATCACTGTACTACAAGGCGAAGTGTCTTAAGATCCGCCATCTTTAATAAGTCCGCCATTTTTTTAGATATTTTATAAAAATATAAAAATTCTCCAAAATCTGAAAATTTTACAGCTACCCAGGTTTAAATTTTCAACAAAAAAGGATGGTTTTTGAATCAGGTAAAAAAGCTTTTCGTTTTAGACGCCATATTGAATAACTCCGCTATCTTTGAATTTTTTTTCTTAGAAACAATGTCCAATTTTTTTTAAGCAATATTAAAATTGCTTTTAATACATCTGAATAATTCATAAATGCTATGATAACTATCGATAGGTAAAACTTTGATAACTATCGCGATAGTTATCGATAACTATCGATAGTAAGTTATCATTATTATATTGTTTAATAACTATCGATAGTTATCGATAGGTACAATTTTTGATAGGTAACTATCGATGGTTATAAAATGAAAATATTATTCTATCAGGATGCATAGCGGTCTAGGGAAGGAGTCTTTGATATGGAGGAGAGTGATAGGTTGGAAATATAGGGAGATAGGGGAACCCCCAACCCCCTCATACGAAAATGTCCATATCCCAATGCAACATGAATCTTCATCGAGTATTATTGTCATTATATAACTATCGCGATAGTTATCGATAACTATCAATAGTTATCATTATTATTGTTTGATAACTATCGATAGTTATCGATACGATAGGTAACATTTTTGGTAGGTAAATATCGATGGTTATAGAATGAAAAAAATATTTTATCAGGATGCATAGCGGTCTAGGAGAGGAGGCTTTGATATAGGGAAGAGTATTAGGTAGCTGATATATTATGAGAAGTATCTCATTTAGAGATGTTGGTATATAAGATCAAGGGAAGGTATTTAACCGAAAATTAAGTTGCTTCCTGACCAGATGCTCCCATAAGATTATTTCCTGAACCGAACAAGATAGGAAGTTCTTTTTTAGTATTTGGAATCAAGGAAAGGTATTTTATTGAAAATTAGGTTGCTCTATGACCAGGTACTCCCATGAGATTATTTCCTGAACCGAACAAGATAGGAAGTTCTTTTTAATTATTTAGGATCAAGGGAACGTATTTTATACCGAAACTTAAGTTGCTTCCTCACCAGGTGTTTACCAGAAGTTGGAATTATTTATTAAATAATATATTAGGTTTAGAGGTTATTAATTAAAAAACTATTTTTTTTTTCATAAAAATCGATCCATAAATCCCTGTAATACATGACGAAGTGTCTTAAGATTTCAATCTGCCATCTTAAATAAGTCCGCCATTTTGTATTAAGAATATTTATAAAAATTTTAAAAAATCAGAAAATGTTTCAGGTTTTAAATTTCAACAAAAAAGGATGGTTTTTAAATCAGTTAAAAAAGATTTTCGTTTTAGACATTATATTGAATAACTCCGCCATTTTTTAATTTTTTTTTTGGAAACAGTTTCTAATTTTTTTTTACCAAAAGAAATAATAAAATTGCTTTTAATACATCTGAATAATTGATAAATGATATAACTATTGATAGGTAAAACTTTGATAACTATCGCGACAGTTATCGATAACTATCGATAGTTATCATTATTATTGTTTGATAATGAATTCAATTCCAATATGGCGAAAAGTGAATAAAAGTTGAAATTTTGCTGTGCCAATTTTATATTAATTTAATAAAGTTAATAATACTTTTACGAATATTCATTTAAGATAGTATCGTTTGCGATAATTTTGTGTTCCTAAATTACTCATTTTGATGATCGATTTTCGTGTTTATAATTAGAAAAATTGGATTAAAAGCTGAAATTGTTGTTCTTGTAATTAGCAACATATGTTTTTTTTGCTATTATAAAGGTCAATTATTCGAAGCAGCTGTTACATACAGTGATACTTACAGTTGAGCATATATTACATATTGCATATATACAATCGCATTAAAATTAAACAATATACATAATAATACCATTACTAATACAACACATTAAAAACAACTATACGTATATGTTAATAAATAGCAGCTACATATTTACCAGAGCTCTCTGATATTTACTAAATAAATACAATTTAAAAATGGCAGAAACTCGTAGTAATAGTAAAGCTAAATTATATACGATTGATGATCTTGCAAAAATTTTAATTTCTACAAAAGCCGACATGTCAAATCTGCAGAAATCAGTCAATACTTTAAAATCTGGTATGGAAGCTAATAATATAACATTTCATGAAAAGCTTGATTCGATGTCTTCATCAATAAAGGAACAATTTCGAGAAATGCGTACAGAATTTGATGGTAAAATTGATAATGTTAACTCAGACATAGTCGCTAGTAATATTGAGTTACAAAAATTAACCTCCCGCTTGGATATTCTTGAACGTAAACAAATCGAATGTGATGTCATCATCTATGGAGTACCGTTTGTTGAAAATGAAATAGTTATGGATATTGCTACACAAATGTTTGATAAAGTTAAATATAATAATATCAATAGTAAAATATCTGCAGTCTTTCGTTTAAATGGCAATTCTGTCTTGAAAAACAAATCTACTCCAATAATTGTAAAATTCAAATCGCTGGTTGACAAATCTATGTTCATGAAAAATTTTCGTTCTGCTGGAAAAGTGACGCTCAATGATATTGGTCTTGCATCTTCCAACAACATTTACATTAAGGAATGTCTTACCAAAACCAACAATTTAATCTATAAAAAAGCGTACAGTCTTAAAAAATCTGGCTCTTTGTCTGCAGTGTCTACCTACCGGGGTGAAGTATTTGTTACTGATGGTGACGAAAAATCGAAAATAACATCTATGGGTCAATTGCTGGCGTTTGGACAACCGAAATGAATAACAATTTATTATATTATCTTATACATTTTAAGTTGAATGTTAATTTCATTCCGTTCTCACTCAACTCATTTTTATACGCACTAAATTTAAAATGAATTAATTTAATTTGAATTATATTATTAATTTTTATATAATAATTTCACTTCTTTTTTTTTTAATTGGCATAGCTTAGTTTTGGTTTTAAAATATATTTTAAAATTTACCTATTATGATTTTTGCATACGTTTTATTATGTACAGTTTATAATAACTATTTTTATTTAATTTTCTTTTTCTTTTCTTATTTTCCTCTTCATTTTCTTTCTTACATTTACAATCACTTTTTATTTTCAGTTAGATTTATCTTTAAAAAATTAAAATTTTTTGTTAGAAATGGAATTCTCTGTTTTGGTCATATGCGTGTTAAATTGCTTGATGTAGTCGACCAATATTGGATTTTTTATTAATATTTTTTGTATATAAATGTCTCTAAATATTGGTTTGGGCGGTAATAGGAGTACATTGAGTGGTTGTAAGATACCGAACATTGTTTTGCAATCTAGTGTTCCCAAAAATGGAAATGAACTAAATGTTTGTCATTTTAATTCAGCTAGCATGTTTAATAAAATAACTGAAATTCGAAGTATTTTTGAAAATGTTAATATGCATATAATATGTGTAACTGAAATTTGGCTTGATGCTTCCGTTTTGAATAACTCAATTAAATTGCACAAATTCTATGCTTTCAGGCATGATAGGCAGTGTGTTAAGCGAGGTGGTGGGATTGTGATTTTTGTTCGAAAAGGCTTGAGCGCTAAAGTCGTGTGTAAATCGTCCGGTAATAGAAGTGAATATTTATTCTTGGAACTTAATTTTCAAAATTCAAAAATTTTATTGGGTTGTGTGTACAAACCCCCATCCATACGATGCATTAGCTCTTTCCAAAAAGATCTAACTGAAATTGTTCCTAGATATTCTGAAATAATTTTAACAGGCGATTTTAATTATGACCTTCTTCGAACAAATTCTAACACTAATAAATTCACTAGTCTTCTTAACCAGTTATGCCTTACTGTTGTCAACACTGAACCCACTCATTTTAGTTCTGTAAATAAAAGGGGTGTTATTAATTACTCAGCCTCGCAACTAGATTTATGCATAACTCTTCAAACCAATAAAGCTAATGTCAATAAGTTTAACCAAGTTTCGATACCAGGCATTTCAAAACATGACCTAATCTATATAAATTATACTGCTGAAACTCCTGTACTTTTACCAGAAACCTACACTTTCAGAGATTTTCGTAACTGTAATGTGAATGATTTATTAACCGATGCCATGTCTCAGCAGTGGGAATCAATATATTTTCTTCCAGATGCTAATGACCAAATTAAATTATTTAATGATATTGTTCTAAAACTCTATGACAGGCATCTTCCTCTTAAGATTGGTGTACGACGTACGTTCCCAGCAATCTAATAATATTTCTTTTTCACCTAGTACATTAAAAGCAATGAGTGAGCGTGATTTGAGTTTTAAAAACTGGAAAAAAACCAAGAGTTCTACGGCCTGGAATATTTTTAAAAAACTCCGCAATGATGCATGTTCTGCTATGCGTAAAGATAAAATTAAATTTTTCGAAAAACGATTAAACCCTAGTTTGCCTGCAAAGGAGCTTTGGAGTAATATTTCGGAGCTTGGTCTTGGTGATGCTGGAAGTTCTGAAGTATGCAATTTTACGCCTGATGAATATAACAATTTTTTCTCTTCTAGTTTGAATAACTGCAATAATTCACCTTGTTGTAGCACTATCAATAACCAGAATAAAACTTTTCCATTTTCATCATTTTCTTTTACAAATTTTAACCAATTCGATGTGTTTAATTCAATTTTTGCTATTAAATCAAATGCCACCGGTATTGATGAAATCCCATTAAAATTTATTAAATTAATCGTTGATGTAGTTTTACCGTTTATAACCCACATTTTCAATACGATTGTTACTTCATCAACATTTCCTGAAAAATGGAAAACATCGGTAGTAATTCCAGTTCCAAAAAAGGCATCACCAAGTTCAATCTCTGATTTTAGACCTATCAGCTTATTACCAGCTTTATCTAAGTGTCTTGAACTGTTGCTCAAGAATCAATTAACAATCTATATTAATTCAAATTCTTTATTGTCGAAGTTTCAGTCCGGATTTCGTCCAAAACACAGTACTGCTACTGCTTTAGTAAATATTTGTGACGATATTCAAGTCAATATTGATAAAAAACTGGTTACTGTTTTATTGCTTCTTGATTTTAGTAAGGCATTTGATTCGGTCGACAGTGATTTATTTTGTCTAAAATTAAAAAAACTTTTTAATTTTAGCTCTTGTGCAATTAATTTAGTAAGAAGTTATTTATCTTGTCGCTCCCAGACTGTAGTAGTAAATGGTATTAAATCAAATATTCGCCCAATGCAATCTGGAGTTCCTCAAGGATCTATTTTGGGTCCTCTGTTGCATATTTTTAAACGATATTGAGTCTTCTATTAAATTTTTAAAAATACAACTATTTGCTGATGATGTCCAAATATACTTTACTTCTACAGTTGAAAAGATTTTTGAATGTAAGTATGCAATAAGTAAATGACGAATTAAACATTATATCAGAATGGGCGGTTTCAAACAGGCTATATATCATTGAATGAACTTAAATCACAAGCAATTATTTTACATAAAACTTCTTTAAATATGAATTAACTACCTGATATAAAATTAAATAATTTTGTTGTACCGATTTCCACGAAAGTAAAAAATTTGGGCTTGGTTAGAGTTTCAAGTGGAAACCTAACCACCCGGCCGTTCTATGGAAGTTTGCCTCGGTTACACCGCCGACTCGTTTAAAACTTGTTCGGTCCTTATTAATACCGCATTTTTTTATATTGTTCTGTGGTTTTTAATTCCATGAATCGCAGTTGTAGACATCGTCTAAATGATATATTCATTATTCAATTCTTGTGTACGTTATGTGGTTTTTATCAAACGTTTGAATAACGTTTCAGATTTTAGTAATCAAATCCTAGGTTGTAGTTTAGACTCGTACCATAACTACACTAGCTGTATGTTTTTATTTAAAATTATCTAAAACAAACAACCTATTTATCTATTTTCTAAACTACAATTTGCTAACAGTTTTCGATAATTTCGCAAAACTAAATCAGTCTTCAATTGTACAATCACTTTATGGAATTCTTTGCCGCATCTTATCAAGCATATTGATACGTTTGTGTCCTTTCAGAGAGCCTGTATTAATTTTTTTGCTGCCAATTTAAATTGATTTGTAAATGTTTTTTTTTTCTTTCTTTCTCTTTCCTCCTTTTTTTTAAAGCTTTACTTATTTTATTTTCTCTTTAATAATGTTATTATTTTAATATCCTTATCTTTTCTATGCCTTATAGTTATTATTACCAAAAATAATAAATTTTTTTTTGTATTAAGTTTTAAAATGTTAGAGCCATATTTTATACCCTAAATGATATTAATATGTACATTGTACAATTAAACAAAAGTTTAAAACTCATTTGTACAATGAATGATTAATAAATAAAATAAAATAACATAAATGGTAAAAAGCTTCTATAAAAATCTACAAAACACTTTAATTGTTTCTTTATTTTTCTCGGAAAATTGAACCATTTCTACATCAATTTCAAATAACAATGGAATCTCATCAGCATATGGCCATATCAAGCTCTACAAGCTATATACAATTGATTATTGAGGTATGATTTTCTTCATCACAATTCACAATTCAAGTCAATATCAAAAATCAGTTGTAAAGCTTGACATGCCCATTTTCTAATGCGATTTCATTACGAAAGGATAGCATAGCCAAATTATAATAAAAAAAATATAGTAATTCAAAAAGATATAAGTACTTGATACATTATATACTATATGTTTCTTCGGCCTTTATAAACTCACAAACTAACTTTACTCTATCGTGTGTGATATAAATTCTATATTAATCTAAGTATATTTTAATCTATCTATATAAAACTACCTCTATGGATCTTTTTCTATATAACACTATTGAAATGTATATATATAATTTGATCCTATACGAACTAAAATGTGATCAAGATATATTATTATTCGGATGTATAAAATATATATAAATAATCTTGTGGTCTAATATTTTTCTATAACCTTTCGTTTTTTTTGTTAAAATTTTCTATACACTATAAAAATTTCTTACTTTCTTTCAAAAAGATATTGTACTTGTGATACTTGCTCAAAAATTCTAATACAATTCAATTTATAAACTATACTCTATATATATAAAAAGTGCTCTTTCTAGTCTTAAGTCTGTTAAAATTTATATATATCCAAATTATTATATATAATGAAAAAAGTCTATTATATACTTATATAGCGAATTATTAATTAATTAATTATTGTCAAATATAAACATATAGTTTGTAAGAAAACATAATATTTATATGTACCTACCCATTGTTAAAGTAAATTAAAAAAAATGTATGTTTGTTAAAAAAATTGTACAATTGTGTCCTGTTAATATTAGAATCAAATATTTGTTTTTTTTTTTTAAATATTTTGTTTTAAAGTAAAACGTACAAATAATCTTTAATAAAGAATTTTTAATGAAACTATTCATTAAATTAATATTAATTAAAATAAAGATTTAAGTTTCGAAAACAACTTTGAGGGATTAAATATTATGATCATAATTATCAATCGTAATTAAAGCAATACATACGTCACGCAGTTTGAGATGGAAAACATATAACTTATTAATCGAATTATGAAAAAAAAAATAAAATAGTTTAATTAAGCCCAATTTAATGATCACGTACAGTGCGAAAATTACTTAAAATGATTTATTTCAATGAAAACGAATAAATTATACGTGCGTTCAGGACCCATTATATTGAATATACTAATTTTATTTTTGCCTACAAAATATTATTCGTATGCATCTCTAGCTCCTTCCATTTGATAATTCGATGTTACTGACGCTAAATCGTATTTTAAAACGAATAAACGATATGTGCGTTCAGGACCCATTATATTGAATATACTAATTTCATTTTTGTCTACAAAATATTATTCGTATGCATCTCTAGCTCCTTCCATTTGATAATTCAATGTTACTGACGCTAAATCGTTTTTTAAAACAAATAAACGATATGTGCGTTCAGGACCCATTATATTGAATATACTAATTTCATTTTTGCCTACAAAATATTATTCGTATGCATCTCTAGCTCCTCCCATTTGATAATTCGATGTTGCTGATGCCAATTTTTTTTTACAACGAATAAACGATATGTGTGTGTGTTCAAGACCCATTATATTGAATATACTAATTTAATTCTTGCCTACAAAATATTATTTGTATGTATCTCTAAAGCTCCTCTCATTTGATAATTCGATGTTGGTGACGCTAAATCATAATTTTTACGTTTACTCAACGCGCCTAAAAAAGATTTTACTTCAAAAATCAATAAAAAACGCTGCCCTAACAAAATATCGTTGAATCAACAACTCGATTGAAATGTCACTTTGCAAATTTATGTCATGACTTTCACAAACAAAATGGACTGAAAATTTCATAAATTATTCTTTAAAGTGGCTAAAATTATTTAAAGAATGCGTTGTCTGAGCTATTCAAACAGTTACAAATATTTAGCAAGTAAGGCGGGTTAGTTAAAAATCGATTGCAAAATTTGCGCCAGACAAGAAAACAAGCCAATAAAAACATGGTTTAAATCGTTAAAAAAATAAACTATTCTATATGATTTGTTCGAACCAGGGGCGGTCGATAAACATTGAATTTACCCTATATTTTGTATTATAGGTTAACCTTTTGCGATGAACTTATTATTATATATACCAATGAACTATAACTAACAATAATATTTTAATTAATTAATTTTGTTGATTGTTATTGGAATTTTTTTAATTATATAAATTTTTTTGTTTATTTTTTTTTAAGTAGTGTAACGTGTAACGTGTTTATTATTTAAGCTTTTGCGCTTTAATTTATAGTTGTTTCGTGTACTATATGTTATAATGGTTAGTCTATTTATTTCTGAATCACCAGTAAACCAGCTTCATATACATAAATTTAAGAAATTTGTCAACAAATTTTAATCAATATTTAATTAGGATTTAGATTTTAGATATTATACATTATAGATAACACCAAAGACCTTTTCCCGCATAAATTGTACTTAGGCATATATAACATTTAAATAGCATGTCATTATAAAGGTACTTTAATCGTTAATTTCAAATTTATCACAAGCTGAATATACATTATATTAGACGAATTAGTTTTCATTAAAGAAATAAATAAATTACCGTGCTTTTTATTATATATACTTAATACTATACAAACATTTATAGGCTTTGAAAAATGTCCATTTTTGTTTACCCTATAAAATATATAGGTACTTAATTGTGCAGGGTCTTAGAGCATTTAAGAAAATTCATCACATTAATTATGCCAACAAGTTTATTCTGTAATATAATATTCAAATATATTATATATAGGACAAAGTATATATTGCTATTAAATCTATGTAACATATAAACTAGTAAAAAGCCCTTCAAATGACAGGGATAGAAAGGTGGTATCTTCAAATCATACTCTGTATATCCTCGGAAATAAAAAAATACTTGATGGAGCCATTCATTTACCATATTTAAATAAACAATTAGGATTTGTCGGATTTCATGATTCCGTTTTAGAAGCAGGCATCATATGAGGACACTAAGGGGATATATACGATTACGTGATATAATACATTTATTATTAATTCAACTTAAACTTTATTATAATAAAGACATTTGTATATAATAATAAAAATATATCAGAATATTATAGATAGAGTATAAAGGCTCGGTTTGGTGGCCTCATATGATGACACTAAAACATTCGGGTTAAATAAAGAAATGTTGACATTTCTATGTACAAAATATATGTATAAGGGAAACAGTCACATGATGAATTTCATCATCACTCCAAAATGACGGAGCATACACAGAAAATTTAACCTTTGTTTTATCTGATACCATTTCATAGAAAAATATATCAAGTGTTGTCAGAAACTCGGATTGGTGGCATTTTTGATGATCAGATATGGGACGGAACACTATATATAAGAAACCACATAATATGTCACAGTTACATTATCCTTTATTAGTGCGCCCCATGAGTAGGCGGTTTTGGTATTTTAAAAAATAATTTTCAAATATATAATTTTAGAAAAAAATTCAAATTTCTTTAAATGACACAAGTCGCATCATTATTAAATGTTAATTTTTTAAATTGTCTCTTTATAAGAAACAGCTAATAAAATAATTTTATGATAAATTATTCCACAGAAAAGGGCTTGTTTTTCCATATACCTATACTAACTATATATAAATAAAATTTGCATATTTTTTCTATAATTAATAATTTGAAGCGCGCAGTTGTAGTGATATTATATATATAAAAATGATTTAATTGATAAATTAACTGTTTTTTTAATATTGTGGAAAATATTATATATGTAAATTTTACTATCGATTTTATAGAAAAAAATCGGCCCAAGAGCCCCCATAGCCAAACTGGGATGTTGCTATATAATCTTTTGTCATTTCAACCAAATCCCTAAAAATTAGTTTCTGGAAATAGTGATCGGAAAAACTAGTATTTTTGCGCACTAACTAGTACTAGGTACTTTCCATATCAGTATCTAGTACGCAGTACTACATACTAGTGAACTAGTCCTAGTACTAGTCAGTCAATATTTTCTACTGAAATTTAACCAGAAAATACAGCAACAAATCTAAACAAATTGGGACAATATTTTTGATCGCTGCTGTTTGTTTAGAATTTTCGCTTCTGTATATAGTTTTACGATAATTAGACAGTGTTACAGTGATTTTATACTTTTCAAGTGACATAATGCAAATTGTAGTTCTAGTTGAGTACAATACGGACTCATATTCAAACATTTTCAAACACCCCCAAATTTTCGTTTTACCGTTAGAAAACTGTTTTTTAAACGGTTTTAAAAAGATAGAAGTCCATACTTTTCAAATATGTATATAGTTTCGTTATTGTATCA
>JANSTW010058234.1:0-21706 GCA_027564275.1 Diadocidia ferruginosa
ACCATGCTTTAGCCTGAGCATACTATTTATATTAAATTTTTATTTTTATAATGTTGTATGTTTAATTTTTAAAATAAATTAAATGAAATATGAAAACTTATAAGGTTTTCGGACCTCATGTATATTTTTTTAATAAATGAATTAAAAAAATTGATGCGATTACATAAAAAAAACTTATCGAACTTTATTTATAAAAAAATAATAATTAACAATAATTAATTGAAATCATCACAAAATTTGCTTATTATTAAAAATAATTAATATATTGAAATTTGAATTGAATAATTTGTACCAGATCATATAGATTTAATATAATATATCGACCATATTTGATAATGAGATGAGGCAATGTATAAATAAAATACGTTGTATGGTAAAAAAAAAATAAAAATTCTAAAAATGTCTTCACCTGAAAACCTCCTTAAGATTAAAGATAACCACATGGACCAGTCACATTTTCTATTTAAAAAAAAACTCTAATCATAATTCTGCTTTTGAAAAGTACAATTATTAATATAAAAACAATTTTTTTTTCGAAAAATTAACCCTTTTTCACAAATAATTAAAAAGAAAACAAAGAACACACAGGTATTCTTTTTTGTTGGTTCATTCTTTTTTGTGCTAATTTTTATAAAAAGATTATTTTGATAAGATTTTCATATAACAAAAAAAAAAGACAAAAAAAAATCTTTTAAAAATTTATAGTTACCGCATTTCCGCACCTCTTGCCTCATCTCAGTCATCAACTTTTGAGGGTTTTCTGCCCATTTATATATGGTCTATATAGAGATGACACAACCAACATGTACATAATATTAATAATATAAACAAAATTTGCTTTTGTACTTTATAAATTTATATTATGTTAAGTGCATACAGGGTGTCCTGTGTGTCAGGATGCGGAAGCAAATAAAAGTAATCTTGAAATGGATTTTTTTCTTGATATATATATATATATATATATCAAGATTTAATAGTTTTTTATAAAGTCTTAATTATTTTATATTATAGCGAATGAAAAATAAAATTATTTAATTTTGAACAAGATAATCCACGATCTTCTATTTGTCGTAAAAATAAGATTTGGATATATAGATCTGTTCAAACCATCGAATTAGAAATATACATGGAAGTAACAATATAAAAAATTTGAAGCATTTTTGTGCTTTTTTAAAATGGCCGAGTAGAATTAAATACACTACAAATTTTAACGAAACATCATAGAGTGTGTAAATATTGCCTTTTAAAAATGGAAAATTAACTTTTTTTTGCTATCGTCGCGGGGTAATAAACGACCTGGAAATGTTATTTCTTTGCTGATGATAAATTTATGTTTCATGTCAAACGGTTTTATCAAAAAATGTTGTAAGAATAAAATTTTACAGTTTTTTGTCACAGATTGAAGAAAACAGAAGTGTATTTATTATAAATTTTGTAAAAAAGATTCTAAAATAAGACACCCTGAAAAAAAAGACAAGCATCATCTTTGAATTATACATATATAAGAAGGATTGCGGATAAGACAATATTATATGTACACCATTCGGACGCAAGATTTCATTATACGTAAACATTTACCCGACGACCTAATCATAGAAATAATAACACAAAAAACAAATGAGAATTTGTTTTAGCATAACAACAAAACAAGCATAGCATATTATTTTATCTCTATACTAAACCCAATTGTATATGTACGAAAGATAAATACATTTTTTTTTCATCATCTTGTGTATTTAATTCTGGGTAATTGGAAGTAATGGAATTTTTTTTCTGGCTTCTTATTATTTTTCATCTTGTATTGTGTGTATAGATATGTGTGTTGTAATTCTACTCCACAACCCTTCGAAAAAAAATGTATTTGAAAATAAATGGTGGCGTGAATCAAAGCAAACCATATCTATATACTTATAGCAGAATAATGTCTCATGGGAGTCTTAACCACCCGCTTCTTCCCATTCTTCAGATTGGCAGTGATGTACCTTTATGTATATGCTTGGTAATTCAGTGACGAGTATTCCATATAGATGGTGTGCTTTTGTGATCGTCAAATAAATAATGAATTTATTAAATATTTTATCGCATTCGTAAATTTTATGCACAAACAAGAAATAACTCAAGCATTGTTTTCACCAAACAAAATATTGACATTATATGTAGCAGAGACTCAATTATCCAAGAGAATTTTCACTGTGTAATGTGGCATTTTTCATTTATAAAAGCTGATTTAGGTAAATTTAATATAAAAACTGCAAATTTAAAGTACTTCTTTACAGTAATGTTTCATTTATCATGTAATTTAAAAGCTTTTTCTATTCTCACATAATTTTTCTCACCTTATGACAAAGAAAAGTAGCTGCTTATCGTCCCAATTGTCTTGCAGTTTAATTTCTTTTAACTGATTTAGTTAAATGTATTACAAAACTACAAATTTAAATTATTTCTTAACCAGTGATGTTTGATTTATCATTTATAACCTTTTTCTATTCTCACATCATTTATCTCACAACAAGGTAAAATAAATAAAAATTAATATAAAACTACAAACTTAAAAGTTCTTCCCTACAAAAGATTTTCACGCTTCGTGTCTGCTTATACATAATTTCCATTTTCTATATATATAGTCAGCCTTTTTGTATATGTGGAAAAAAGAAAATTCTATATCGAAGAATGGTTTTTAGTTGTACACACACCCGAACAGGAGAGTTTAAAGTTAAAAGTAAAAATAAAAAAACCAAAAAGAAAATCGAGGTGAATGAAGAGTTTTTTTTTGTGTTCACCATCAACTCTGTATACAATGGATAGATAGATAAATGCAAGGTTTTGGGATATTGGACAGGCCAGGACAAAATAGAAGTGGGTTTTTTTGAAGGATTGTTTATATTATACATTATATATGTGTGCGGTGGTAACCACTGGATTGATGGAAGAATTTAAATGGTACCATTGGGAGTTAGATGTGGACTATCTATGCGGTATGGATTTTCTCTTATACACATAATTCCATATAGTAAATTTTGTATAAAGATTGAAATGAACAGAAAAAACGAATATAAATTCACATATTACAGATTCGAATAAAATATTGTGTGAGTTTTGTTTGTTTTTTGTTGATTTTGATAGAATATGTGGTATGGTCTCTGATGTTCTTGAAATTATATTCCTTTTTTTCTGCTTGCCTCAATCATTCCAATCTATCTATATATACCACCACGATGTTTAGTTTTTGGACTTTTATTTGGAAAAGAGAAATTTTTCTAAAATTTAAATAATTTAAGATAATTTATTTTTTACCACAAAAATTGTTATATTCTATTCTCTTGGGCATATTTAGACGTAACTTTATTATATATATAGGGTAAAAGCGCTGATAAAATTATGTACCAAAAACTTTGCAAATCTCTAATATTGATTTTGCCCAGGTTAATCCACATGTGGGAATTTATAAACTATATATGAATTAAAAATAGAATAATTATGTTTGATAACATTTTTTCTTATAGAAATAGAAAAGTTTTTCAAACAAAGTCTTAAACACTATCGTGAAAAATTCAATATATTTGCATATGATAAGGAAGAAGAGGAAACGGTTCTTTCTCTTACATATTTTCCAATAGAATTGTTTTTGTTTCATGCGGTTATTGTCTCTCTGTACGTCATTAAACGTTTTTGTAAATTTTTTGAACAAATCGGTATTTTATGAAAATCAATATGGCGGACACAATATGAATGAAAATATGAAAATAAAAATGGTGGACCAAAATTCAAAGTTTACTTTATATTATTCTTATTCTTTATTTATTTTTTAATGAAACAATGCGATCGGGGGTTTGCGAAGTCGCTGATTACGAATCTGATCATACAATTGTAAAATTAAACATGGCGAATCCAATATGGTGGCTATGAATGAATAAAATGACTTGAATTGAGGGAAAACTTGTTTTTTGAGGTTTTTGAGGTACCTGATCACAAATCTAATGGTAAAAATGTATTTATTCAAATTTTCGGATTCAATATGGCAGACGAAAGTGCATAAAATTATCTGACATACTTAAAAAAGAAATTTACGAAGTTACTGATCTGCCATTTTAAAAAGCTTTTTCGGATGAAAAATCTAATTCTGTGATTTCATTTTATTATATTATATATGATATATATTATATATATAATTAATTACAATTTTGTCTGTCTCATTGAAACAACAAACATTTCACCATTTACAACTCATTGTTGCACAAATAATCAAGTTAAAATGTTTTGCTTCTCCTGCACGTATTTAGTATTTAAACACACATATCTTTATATTGAGATAATAATGTGTTAAATTAAATAAATTGGTAAATTATCAAAATTGTATAAAATTACGAGAGAAAAAGAAGTTCTAGTCATCTCTATAACAATTTTATATAGATATAGGCAAGTATATTATTGCAAGTTAATTGAGTTGAAAATTTGAATTAGCCACATTGAGCTTTTTTTCGGGACGTTTTTTTTATCATTTTCTATCTGGTGCTCTTTGTACAATTTAAACTGTATATTGTCTATTATGATGAAGGATAATTATACTATTTAAATAGCAATTTTCTTTCTTTTTAATTATTTTAATTAAAATAGTGTATCTACTATATAGGGCGAGATGAAATTACTTTTTAATGTTTTAAAATTATTTGGAAAATCGAAATGATTATTGTATGAAATAAAATGCAAATAACAATTGAAAATTTTGCAATTATCCATGTGTATATAGGAACAATGTAATTTTTATTTTCATATAATTGTGAAAAAGGACTTTTTTTTTGATTGTGTATACACCTAACTTGTAAGCTATATAATTTTTTTTTAAACAAGTTGTGAACTTTTTCTTTCACAAAAACAATGTTGAAGTAATCAACTCTTTTGCTATATGTATAGTATTTTTTTCGGTATTATTTGCGATATGTCGCCACAACCCACAATTCCATATATATTCTATATAGAGGTATATTCGTAGTCCATCGCCACATTTATACAAACTGTTGATAAATGGACAAATACTGCAGATTAAGTTTTCCATCTGTCTCAATATTTTATGTCACTGTCAAATGATTTTTATTTAAAATTTATTTGAAAATGTTTTTCTTCGCTTCTTTATATTATATCATTTGTGATGAAGGTTTTTTTCGCTCTATTTTATTTTATTTTTGTTCCGACTCAGATATAGATATAGATACTATATGTTGCTTTAGCTTTTATATCATTTTAAAAAAATATTTTCTACATAGCGAAGAGAATTTGTCGATTGATAGCAAATATGAAGAAAATAAATACAATTTTTTTCGTGGTTTCATCTGGAAATATATTATAATATTTTCACAAAAATAATACATTATACAAAACATCAAATTTGATGAGAAAAACTGCATAAAATATTCCTATTTGAATTGTAGTGCTGTTGATTGATTTTTCTGGAAAATAAATTGTTTGCAATGTTTTGACGTCTTTATTTCGAGAGATAAATTAAAACTATAACTTAAATCAATAATTTTTGCGACACTTGTGATATAATTATTGTGACATTTGGTTTCTTATCAGTGGAGTCCTTTAAGGATTTAATATATTTTTGTTCTGCCTGGAGGTTTTGATATAAAAAAACAGTAGACTTAAATAATTTATAGACGTTTCGACCAATATAAAGACATCATCAGATCTAGAATATTTACAAAAATGATATAATATTCTAGATCTGATGATGTTTTTATATTAGACGAAACGTCAATAAATGATTTAAACAGACGAAAGACGGTTTTTTTTACTTAAATTAAGATGGCTAAGGTGGAAAAAATTGGATTAGATTCTTAAATCATAAATTTTTTTAGTCGAATAAAAAAAAATATTTTATTTAGTCATAGCTTGACTGCTCGAGCCTGAGACAAAATATAAACAAATATTTATATATAACCAAAATATAAAATCAGATTGATTAAAAACTGTTGGCCTCTGCTAATGCTATATAATAAATTTCGTAGCTTGTTTTTTTGCTAATTTAACGCTATAACGTAAACTATATATGAGCTTAAATGCATGTTATATAAACAAATATAAGAATCAAATAAAATTAATTGACTTGAACACCCAAGACTTTTCAAAATACAAATCATTTATATAATGAAAATATTAAATGATTTCATTTATATATTGTAAGTCTAATGTATCGTTTTGCATAACATATGTATATAGAGCACGCTGGTGCTTCGCATTTTCCGGTTATTTTGGATTTCCGGGACTATAAAAACAATCAATATCCTTGGATTTTATTTTGTTGCACTAAGAAATGAGAATAGGTTTGTATGTATAAATGGTACAGTATTTAAAATAATAACAAAATATTTCCAAAATTATGTTATAAAACAAAGTTAGTCTTGAAGCTGATGAAGTTATATAGAACAGAAACCACATAATGATAATATATATATAAATAAATAAATTTAATTTTCAGCAAGAAAATTAAGTTATTATACTGATTATTACTAGGGAACGGAAACCAAATTGAATATTGAGTTGTTTTTTTTTTTTGGTTTTCCCGATAAATGGTTTTTTGTTTGATTCTGGTTTTGAAAAAACCGGTTTTCGCCACTGATCTGTCATTATATTGACGTTTATTTTATTCTTCTCCTATATCCCGGTTTTGGTTTAAGTATACCAAATTTCGAGCTTTCAGATTTTTGTTTGAGAAACCCTAGAGCTACATTATACTAAATTCGCCAATATCTCTAAAGAAAATTATATTTAAATCGTTTTATAAAATTGTATTTCTCTTAATTAAACGACCTCGATATAATTTCGCGCGCATATTATAAATTGTTTAGAGTGTTTAATATCTTGTTCATATGATATATAAAATACCTGAACAAATATATAAGTAAAATTGATAATGTTTTTGTTTATATAGATAGATTGTCTTTTTATAGTGCAAGTTTGTTGCCATACGTTATTATTTAGATGAATTTATATCTTTTCATCCATAATAATTTTATATGGATAAATAATATACGGTGAAATGGCCATCTATAATTGCATATAATATTTGCTATATACTATAGATGTGTCCAATTTTTATTATATTATATGGACATTGGACATATTTTATATAGTGACTTTTTTTATTAGAGTGAAATGTGAATGCTTGCTCATATATATTGTGAAGATTATAAATTAAAATTGTATTTTAATAAGAACTTTCTAAAATTATAAAGTCTATAAATGGCAACATTATTTATTATAAGCAAATAAAATGATATATATTTTTATCTGCGACATGATTGCAGTACCTATACGTTAAATTTGAGAAATAAATTATCTGGTCTCATATTTATTTTTATCTTCTAAAAATGAATAGTTTATATTACTAATTATATTATTGTAAAGATATTTATGAATAATTTCTATATGTGTTGATATATTTGATCCTTGAGGCACTCCACTAAGTAAATATTTTGCTAAATGGAAAAGCTGCTGACTTCTCGTCAATTGCAATTATCTTAAAGGTTAAATACTTATAATTATCTTTAAAGGTAAATATTTTATACTAATTATATCAGTGCAAAGAAATTTATGTTTATTTTTCCATATATGTTACTATATTTGATCCTTGAGGTACTCCAATAAGTAAATATTTTGCTAAATGGAATAGTCTCTCGTCAATTGCAATTATCTTTAAAGTTAAATACTAATTATTACTAATAATTATCTTTAAAGTTCAAAATTTTATATAATTTTTTTATTGTTATGAAATGTATGCGTATACTTTCCATATAATATGTTGCAATAATTGATCCTTGAGGCACTCCACTAAGTAAATATTTTGCTAAATAATAGAAGCTCGCCAATCATAATTCAAATTATTAATTATATTTATTTTATTTGAAAAATATATAAATTTTCATTAAATTGCTTTTAATTTTGGGGGTAGATATAAAGTTTTTTATGTGAATACGCAAATAAATAACGCACAGACAATATTTATTTTATGCATATATATAGGACACGATATTAGTTAGTTGATGGTGGGTAATAAATTTTATATTTTATTTTGTAAAATATTCATGTCCTCTATTTGTTTGAAATTCTGTATAATGTATATAATTTAACAAAATTTATTAAATTACGCTGGGGCAAAAGGTGCAATTTCACGTATCATTTATATAAATTAAAATTGAAGAATTAAATTCTTTGTCAAAACATTCATTTGATAGATTTTGTCATCCAAATCTGTTGATTTAAGTTTTTGGAAAAAAATCTTAGTAACCCACAATTAATTTTTTCCGCTTAATTTCACAATGTACTAAAAATCATGGAATTTTTTGAAAAATCGATAAAGATTATCAACACTTAGAGAATGTGCTATAGAAGACACTTTATTTCGATCATCTTTTTTATCTAAATATGTTGATTTTAGTTTTTGCAAAAAATGTTAGCAACCCACAATCAAATTTTTTCGCTTGTTTTCTCGATGCAGTTAAATTCACGTAATTCTTTTAAAAATCGATAGAGATTGTCAAAACATTGAGAATGATATTTGGTAATTTTTCCATCAAGACTGTTGATTTAAATTGAAAAAAAAAATTATCTCAAAGCTTTACTTTACAACATCATAAGCCAAAAGTGACGATAAAAACGATGTTACGTGTTATTGCAGCCGCATACCCTCTAACAATATAACGCATATTTTTATGTATATATCGAAAATAATTTGAGTTATTTTATACATGAAATGACAATAAATTAAATTATTTTGTATAAAATGTTTTTTGCGTATTTATATATAAATTTATATGAATACCTACCCATATATATGTGCGAGAGCCAATTGAAATTAACCAATTAAAACAAATAACATAAATTGATTAAAATTTATTTTTAGTTTAACTTGTTTTTTTTAATTCATTTTATAAAATATATTTTTAGTGTTATTGATATTAATTGTTTGCAATGTTGTTTATTGTTTTTTTGCAAATAATTACGTTTATATAAATCAACGTTAAATTATATACATTTTCCATCCCTGAAAATTTCATTTGTATATACACTGAGAAACTGATGGCACCAACCAACATATATGATTGTAGCTACAGCAAAATAAACAAAACGTTGATGTTGTGTGTGCAGTGAGATTTTTTGTTGTCTTATGCTGTGGGTACCAAAAATGATGAATATATTAGACGGTTGGTACCACGAAATCTTCGAATATGACAGTATACTATATGGCATTCTGTATTGTATGCATATGTAGATTCTAATATTTAGTTTTTTTTCTGAAATGTTATATCGAAAGATACAATACAATGAAGAAAATGTAAATTATATCCTTGTATTTTTTTTGGATTAAATGTCATAAAATATTTGAAATTTTCTACAAATTATAAATTTTAATCTTCTGCAAAAAAACGATTCTCTTATTCAAAACTCTAGCTAAAATAAACATACAAAATGTATATATGATTAAATGCTGTACAACAATAAAACCCAATCATTTTTATGTTATCCCGAAAAAAAACTGGCTTATTTAAAATTGTCCAATGTGGATACATAGTATATTTGTAATATATGAAGCTATGTTACAAAATATTTTGTTAATTAGAAAAAAAAAATCACATATTCCAAAAAATATACAAACTTTTAATAGACAGTGCATAGTGTTATAGGGAAAAAAACAACGAAAATGTAAAGAATATTATTTCATTCTCTTCAAAAAATGTGAATAGCAAAACTTAAACATATATATAATATATCAACCCACATATATTATATAACATAAGTCGGCCACCATACCGTATTGTTTATATATAGAAAAGTGCCGAGTAAGGGTGATTTTCTCGCGCGCACCAACTATTACGCGTCTATATTATGATATCGTTGCAAAAACTTATATATTTTGCTGTATAAACCTACACCAGTTCTTGGTAATCGTCAATCGATCGGACAGTTTTGTACCATACCGCCAAAAGTTGATGTTGTATTACATATATATGTAGCCGTAGCATAAACGATAAGAGAAACCCACCTATTGTATTATCACCCAAAATGCCACCAACCATCATATAACTATATACAACATTATATTCCATTCATCCATCCGCTATTCGAAAAAAGAACCCACCACCCTCACTCATTCCAAGCTGGCACATTCCCGCATCTAATTTTCGACCGTCAGTGAGTGTTGAAACACGCCCGGTTTTGTATTTAGACAAGACGAGAAATGAAAATTAAAATTTATGTGAATGAATATTTACTACAATTTGGGTGGTTGGGCGATAAAATATCATACTCTCCGAAAATGTGGAACGGGCAAACTTCTGCGATGATATGAGGCGCTATATATACATATATATATTTTTTACGGGTGTTAAAGAAAGAGTACCGCATAAAATGGGTTTATATAACAGATATACAGTATACAGCATAAAAATGTGGAAGGATGTAATTTTTCTTTAATTTGAATGTTTTTTTTTATAGAAATTTTCTCTATTTTCAATATTTTATAAAATGTTCTTAATTTTCTTGTTTGTTTTTTTCTGTTGTATTGTTTTTTTTATTATTATTTTCTTCGTTGGATGATGGCATCTTATGTGTATAATAAAATAGAACATTTAAAAAGACAAGAAACATAGAAAAGATAAAAAAAAATTCTATGCTATTTGAAGTCAATGTCTGGGAATGACGCTATATAAGGAAACTGCGCGTATATATCTAGCACCACAAACATCACATTATTTTGATAAAAAGAAAGCAAAAACATTGAAAAAGCTTTCGCGGCGCGTTGATCAGATAATATTATAATATAGCGTCTAATTAAAATTATCCCCTACAGCTAATTACAACTGAATACGATGTGATGATATGGTAAAGAACAATATTATTTTATATTTAGAGAAATTATGTAAGAAATTATAAAATATATTACTTTGAGGGATGTTTTCATTGCGCGCCTTTTCTTTATACATTTTATATAAATAATTTTATAATAAGTTAAGTAGATGTACAAATATTTTTAAATTACTAGGGAATCTGATGTGAATATTATACAAAAAACGATCCATTTAATAAATTACAAACTAAAAGACTCTGTAGCTACACTTAAATCAACAATATATTAAATTCAATCCTCTCTAAACCATCACTGACAGTGGAACTGACTGACTTTGCGCCCTGTTGGACTGACTTTGCGCGCTGTTGGACTGACTTTGCGCGCTGTTGGACTGACTTTGCGCCCTGTTGGACTGACTTAATCGCACTGCCATACAAACACCATCTGCATATTATAATAAATTAGAATAAAGGTAGTAAATCGCCTTATATGTATATACACGGAAATGTTAAAGTATTATGTACAGAAGGTGGAAGTAAACTCGCATTCATATATTGAACTGTTTCTAACTTCTATAGTATAGAAGTGCTTGTTTCTTGATTTAATGGTAAATTTCAAATAAATGGGTTTAATTAATTTCATGTAATAAATAACATTTTAACGATTCAATAAATATAATTCAATTTTTTTGGCAATTATATAAATATATCCCTCTTTTATACTTATTATTAGACTGACCAACTTAAAGATTTTTAGCTTGATTTTACAGGTGTGTCCTGATGATTTTTTTTTGTCGATGTAGATTTAAATTTTAGTTTAAGTTTAAGTCATAGGGTTAGAAAATGCTGTTTTTTATTATTTCTATATACAATTAAAAACAAACATTAATTATCTGTTTTATTATTTTTAGATGGTGAAGGTGAAGGTGGTGATGACGGCGGAATAAATAGTCTTGAACAACAACATCCAAAAGATGTATTATCGTCTGGGTCAGCTAGTCCATCATCGCAAAACTCTCTAGAGGGTGCTGCAATAACAGAAACAACCACAACAACAAATACAGCCAATTCAACAGAATCAGCAACATCAAAACATATTATCGCATTTTCAACGAATGTACCAACAATGCTAAGAGATTCAGAGCAACCACATTCTCCCCAAAGCCCCATCCGACTGGTACGGCCGCCACCACATTTGATTGATTCACATGATGATGTTGAACACAATATACCGGCATCATATATACAGGATCCAAGCAGTATTATAGAACGGTAAGTGAAATTATAATCTAGAATGTAGATAAATAATTTATTTTATTCTAAATTTGTTGCTTGATGAAAATGATGTTGTTTTTTAAATGCTGTTATACAAATCTACTCGTATTTACTCCTTTCTGATCGGAAATAGACATTTTTTATATACTAAATTTTAAATAAACATAAAAAATCATGGTTCTTGTCGATATACAAGTTTTTCATAAAAAATCATTTATATATTTTCATACAAAAAATATTTTATAAACTAAATTCTTCTCCCTATACGAGTCTTATATAATATCGCAAATTAAAACCAAGTCATACATAGAAGGGTGCAAAAATATCACCTGCAACATAACATAAAAAATACCACACATACAAATATTACTATATAAATGACCTCTAATAATGATTGAAGGGGATAGACAATATAATTGATTAAATTATTTTTATAGAAATAATTATTTTTTGTACGATATGAAACAACCCAAAAATTATCGTTTGGCAAATAAATTCATTATCATTTTCTTGTTAAAAGGGACACACGAGAATTGTCATCATTTTATATGTTTAGCTTACATATTCATAAAATTAACCTGCAAACCAAATGTATATAGTACATATATAGACATTCGTTTTATATCTCTAATAATTTCTTATAAACAAACATTATCTTTTCCAAGCTATACACACTACACTATATACATTATTCTCGGTCACCTACATCCCCCCACACCTGCGATAATAAGAAATTTATATATAATCTTAACTTTTCCTTTACAGTCAACTATATATATATATATAT
Source organism: Diadocidia ferruginosa (assembly GCA_027564275.1). NCBI lineage: Eukaryota > Metazoa > Arthropoda > Insecta > Diptera > Diadocidiidae > Diadocidia > Diadocidia ferruginosa. Next base: position 12,905 of record JANSTW010058234.1, read on the forward strand.
ATATAGCAGTGACGAGAATTTCGCATATGGCATGTAATTCATGCTTCCCGAACCGTAAAATAAATAATGAAATAATTAAGGGCCTTAAAAATGGTTACATCATAGCGAAAAGTTGGTGACGTGGCTCTTAATTTCTTCATGCTACTGTGTAAAAGCCTAAAAATATTTTCTAAATGTGAAGTTAATACGCACAAAAAAAACTCAAACATCCAATCAAAATATTCACTTATCAAACTTATTATATATGTAGCAGAGCGACACGGTATGGCAATTTGATCCAAGACACTTTTCATTTTCTATATACTTGTGATGTTTTATTTATACAGTCTTTCGTTTCTCACATAATTTTTCTCACCTCAAGAGCAAATAATTTAGAGTGAATTATTGGTGAGATTATTTTTATGCATTGAATCTGAAAAAAATTGTTTCAAATTTTAATTTTGTTTGTTTAATAAAATGAATTAAACCGTTAAATATTTTAAACTTTGTAGGACCGAAAAAGTTGTTTTTTCTTATAATTTAATTTCTTTTAACTGATTAAGTTAAATTAAATATAAAGCGACTAATTTAAAAGTGCTTCCATAAAGAATTTTTTTACGCTTCGCACCTGATACCTACATATAAATGGATATTATTCTGAAATGTACTCATACAATTGCGCCATCAACGTACATAAATATAACTAACCATATATATACAAAATTCTATATCTCGTCAATTCCCAATATTCCGCATCTATCCCATATCTTTTAATCAGTCAGTTCTAATCAGAAGAAAAAGCAAAAATGTATTTAATAGGTTATTTATGTGACACATCACTTCTATATATTATACAAAGCAACGCTTGTACAACTAATAAATATATGCAGGTGGTGGACGACGTGTGGGTGGTATGGCTGGGTGGATTGTATATATAGATGGATCACAATGATGGGTGAAAATTGTTATAGAGGGTTGTTTTTTTTGGGTTAGAGATAAACTTAGCATAGGGTTTACTCTTTAGAAGAGAACAAGAAATTGGAAAAATATGAGAAAAATATTATTTCGTATGTTTTGTATTTATATAGTTTCAGTCGCAAACATACCTTTGGCGATACATAGTTTTTCGAAGGGCAAACACTGACAAGTCAACTATATATATATACAAATGTAAGGTGCGATGGGGTGGGTTTTTCGTTATAGGTAAAATTGAAATGACGAAGAAAAAATATTATGAAGAAAATGCTTATGGACATATAATTTACGTGACATATTTATAAATGACGCATTATGCAGCCAAATAGAAACGATTATGCCTTTTATAACTGAATATGTTGTATATATTAAATGCGGCTCAGATGTATCCAACATAATGTCATAAAATAAATATAACCTCCGATAAAGGTTATATACTATATCGCATATTATTATAATAATATGAGGCAAGGGATAATAATATTCATTTGCAATGTGATATCACATGTATATAGTCAAACTGTAATTGCAATAAACAACAAAATATTGCAAATTTTATGCGTAATTGCATGATGGGCAATTGGTTTTTTTGTGGGGGTGGTGGTGGTGTATGCAGACATTTTTCATAATAGTTATATTTTAATATTTGATTGACATAAATCAATAAATATGTTGTCATTAAATGTCAATCAATTTATTTTAAATTAATAATTAATATATTTAAACGTGTGTTTTCGTTTTTTTTTATGTAGGGGGTCATTTGAATGTTAATTTTGATTTAAATTTGATTTTACAACGATTAAACTAGTCCCTCATCATTCATTTTAATGCATTTTTCAGTTGAAAGTTTTGTATTTTTTATAATCGTAATTGAACGTATAGCCTGAAAATTCAGAAAAATATCCTATAGTAGAAATGTTTGATATTTAGAAAATGGCCTTATTATTAAGTACAGATGCTTAAAATATAATAAAAAGTGGATACATAAATTTCTATGTAACATATCTACCTGGTTCATATAAATATATTTAATTTACCAATTCACCACCGGATGCCACCATGCGTCCACCCATCTATATAGATATATTATTCCCTTCTACGATATAAATATCAATCCGTAAAACCAAATACACAATAACACTATATACCTATGAGTGGATACACATAACCGATATACTGGAATAAAATTATCAACATATACATATTTCTGTACATATATACACCAACTCGCTGTATACAGTCCTGCAAATAGATACATTGAATTTAGTCTCTATAGTATATAAATGTGCGGGATAGATTGATCGATGTGGCTTTTATTTGCCGTCCATTTGTATTATTTTGTTTTTTATGTTCCGGACTTTATGGTATGTTTGTTAATAGATATGTGTGGAATTGATGTCATTCAACACACCATATATGGCGGAATTCATTATATATAAATGGGTGGTGATGCACTAAATAAATAAATATATAAATAATAATAGGCCTTGACCAAAAAATTGATTGATCGTTTGATTGATGGATAACGTATTGAATAAACTGACTGACAGTATTATCGACAGCCACCTGACGTGACGTATATATTTTTATAAAAATATATTTTTAATGGAGCGATAAGCGGCAAATTATTCATTTTCACATATATTCTGTGGGATGGGTGAGACTGTGCTTAAATATATACATAATTGTCGATATTAATTTGAAACAACCACTGGCATAAAAGTCAATTTATTAATTAATATTATTTGAGTTCAGCTCTGAAAGAATGATATAAAACATATTATCTTTATACAGAAAAGCTACATATACAAATTTTGTCCGATCGCTGATGAGTTTAATGAGGAAACGAAACAGAATTGAACATTGCTGCAAAATCCATATTTTTTAGAAAAGATTCACTATATAAAAGTTTTAAAAATTTATCATGAATGGATAATGTATATGTTAATTATTTAAAATTTTAATACTGGTTCTTAATATGTATACATTATACAAGTATTTTAATTTACCCAAAAAATTAAGTAATATATCTTCAAAATTATCAGTCTGTTTATTTCTTTCCTTGAGAATCTTCCATTTAAAATGAAGATATTATGTCCCAACTATATAACACGCATCAACAATTATACTTTGCATAATTTGAAATTATTTTACATGTTGACGAGTTTTTGTTCGTTCGCATTCACGTTTCTCTTTTTTTTATTAAATAGGATAATAAATTCAATAATTTTATGGAAAATATTTTTTTATTTGTAAAATATTCAACATTTTTCGGTAATATACATAAATATGATCGCGTACACACATAACATTCTGTATGTACACAAACCAGATATAAATAACAAACAAAAAATCACCCATCCACCACCCGAAAAATCGCATATTTCTAAACCATTTCCAGAAAAAATAATATTTATTTTCTGTTCTTGTGTTATTCAATGCTACATATTATTATATAAACGACGAATTGTGCTTTGTGTGTACCACCGTTGTTTGCGGATGAGGTGGGTGGGTGATTTGGAAGGATTCGGGGCATACGATATTATATGTGCGGTGTTTTTACTTTTTCTTTGGGTGGCTGAGCGATATAGAAAATAATTCACAGTATAAAACATAACAATATAAGAAGAAACTGATGTTGTTATAGATGGGCTTTGCGTATATTATAGACATGAAGTTGAAGAGTTTCACATCAAATCGGTACGTGGCCCTCCTATATGATGAACGCACACAAAAACCAAGTGAATATTGCACAGGGGGGTCGTTACTTACGTGACATATTTATAAATTACACTTTATTCGTACATTAGTTTTATATTATATAAATATATGTTTAAGTAAACACTCATATAATATACAAAAAAATAAAATAATAATGGGTTAGCTTGGGTTTTTTTTTGTACTTTTAGTATTTATGCCTATTTTACACTATACGTTTTTACCATATGTCTTTCTATGTTCAATGTTCATGTCTTAAAAACGGACTTGTTAGTTGCAAAAATTAATAAAAAATCATTTTTAATTTGACAAATTAAATAATAAATGCAAAAAATAATAAACAATTGTAAATTCTTCCTCGACGTCTAATTTTTTAGAGAAAAAACTTCGTATGTTTGGTAATAATTTTTTTGCATTTACAATTTACTTTATCAAATTAAAATTGATTTTTTGAATAATTTTTGTTACATATCTGTTTTATGCGAAAAACTTATAGTGTAAATCGATCTTTATACATGTTTAACATATATATGACACATACATTGCCAAAATCGTAAATAAAAACTTTTCCGATTTTTTTTTTCGTTGAAAATTATTGTTAACATGTACAAGAACATATCAAAAATATTCAAATTATAGTTAGAGCAGCTTCCCTATATACTAATATTATTTATTTTTACACACACGTATCATTTAATTTTGTTAAAATATTTTACTATAAAGTTTCACTTTTTCATTTTGTTTTAGACAAGTTTTAAGAGATACGAAAAATCTAACTAGGTATTCATATATGAAGTGTACAAAGTTTATTTAAATATATTATTTCAAAAATTTGTGCAAACATCAAATGCAATTAACTAGGTATATGTTAAATATTTCACTTTAAAACAGACAGATACAAAAAGATTTTGGATTTTTTTTTGGAAAAAAATAAAATGTAATTTTGATTTTTAATTTTAAAATATAAATCAATTTCATATAACATAGTGTAATATCTATAGGTGTGATTAAGTACAACATGACCCCATATTGAACAATATTTAGACATCCCTAAATCTTCGATTTACCGTAAGAAAATTGTTTTTTGATGACTATATGCGAATTCAAGACAATTTAACTCTGCCATATTGAACCCGATTTTAAATTTATATTACAATTTTGGAAAGTTCAATGTCAACACTTTCAAAATGTAAAATTACTAAACATATCAATCATCTCATACTTTCTTATGATTTGTATATATTTTAAACTTAAAAGATTAGTAAATTTAAAAAATATTTTTCCATATTGTCTAGTGGCTAAGATGTCAAAGTTATAACTAGTCATTTTGATTTGATTTGTATATATCATCTCATATTTTCTTATGATTTTTTCATATATTTTAAACTTTAAAAATTAGTAAATTTTATTAACGTTTCCCATGTATTGTCTTGTGGGTAAGCTCGTAATTTTTACAAAAGTTGTTATAAAGTATTACTATATTAAGTTGAATATCTCATATAATCTATGACCATTTGTTTTTAAATAGTAAAATTAATCCATAATTTTTTTCCCAAATAGGCTGCATTAAAAAATCTGAAAAAAAAAACAAAATTATTCATCTGTTCAATTTAATACAAAAAAAATTTTTGAAAGAAAACAATATTTTCTAAATAAATTATTCAACAAATAAATAAATATATAACTTCAAAAAAATAGGCATTTTCCCATATATAAACAAAGCGATAAATTTTGAAAACAATTTCACAATAATTATTATTAGATAATCTTTTCACGAGACCGATTGAAACTGTATATTACTAATAAATTTCCAACTAATTAATTACAATTATGGCGCCGTATCAAAAAAAACATTTTTTCCATCAAATGTTGTCTATGTGTGGCACCGCTCTTTTAAACATTATATATGTAATTTATTTCTTCTAAATGTTTTTGTCTATCTCCTCTATATTATTTGAAATGCATGATTTTCTTCGGCATATATTCTGCACCACTTAATAAAATAAATGTACCAACATGTAGCTATATATAAGTGATCAACGACGACGACGAAAAAAAAATCAAAAAACACGAAATTTATAATATAATTTAAATTGCTTCAAAATTTATGAACATTTTGCTTTCACCTATTTCTTATTTTGTAATAATTTTTTTATTTCTTAAAAATTTTACAAAATTGTTATACATTTACAAGTTGCAAACACCAAAAATATTGTGAGTAAATATGGCGGGGGTGATCGCATTCAAAAAAATCATTTAAAACAAAAACAACACAAATGATTACACAAATGAAGGCAGTTAATCGAGCGAACGTGCGACACTTATGTCAAACATAGGTCTATTTTAAGTATATATTTTGTATATTTAACTACTTCATATTAACCCGCACACATAAATGAACAGAGAGAGAGTGGTAAGAGGAGGTCTTTTTGATAAATTTTATACAATCTCAATCAATTCCATATAATTCTCTGTACAATAATTTACTAATACTGCTACAATCTGAAAAAAAAATAAAAACAGATGAAATGTTGTGATTAAATTTCTAGTCGTGTGTTGCACATTTATAAATTATTTCTTGGTAGTGGTGAGAGCAAGCACATTGTATAACTTTGATGGTATATGCAAGTTTAGAAAAAGCTTTCTCAATTTCCCCTTTTTAAAAGAAACCTGCTGAATCTGTTCGTAATTGTGTGGACTACACACACTTTGCTCCTGGTTTTTTCTCGACAATAGTATGAGTTGTACATGTGTGTTTGTGTTTTTTTCTACGTTTAAATGTAGGTATGTTTACAAAACAGTGCAAATTTATAAAATCATATTGATTTTTGTCTCTGTCTCACTGCCATCCAGCATCCACTTGGTGGACCAATCGGTATTCTGACATTTATAGAGCTAAACATCAAGTGTTTTTGCTGTTTTTTTTTTCGTAGAAATATACATACAATGATACAACAAGTTTTGGAATGCATACACACATACATTTTAAAATAAAATCAAAATTATGTAGAGAACCATCAACTTTGTGATGAGTTTTCGGTGGAGTTTTCAGTTAGCTGTGGACAGGCGGTTTAGTCAGAACGGTTTTTTTTCGATTGTACAAATTGCGTAATACGCCGGCAGCGGATAAATTGAGAAATATTTCATTAGATTTTTTTGAGTAGATTTCTGATAGAACAGAATTCTAGAAAGCTTCAAGTGTGTGTGTGTGTCACGAAAATTGGTTGGTGGTGGTTGAAAATGGAAAAACTGAAATTTTCTCTCAAATTGTAATTTTTTTTTCCATTTCATTTTGTGTTGTTTTTTGTTTTGATTGTGCATTCATTGCGTTATGTGTGCTTCATCGTTCTTGTTCGTTGTATGAGCCAATTTATACATCAATATACAAAAAACATGAATTGAATTATACGATAAATGGAATTTAATCAACGGAAAATATTGTTCTTTTTTACGAACCAAGTATCGCCATCTATATATTGAATTATGATTATTCCGAAAAAAATATAAAAATCTTAAAAAAAAAATCAAAAAATGCTTGTGATTGTGTGAATCAAGTGATTTAAAATTTATTGCCAAAAATGACGAATTATTTTTAAAAAATAACGTTTTAAAAAAATTGGAAAAAAAAGTTTCTCAGAAAAAAAGAATAAATAATTTGGTTTAATACGCGTGGAATGCATCAATTGGATCAAATGATGCTGCACGAGGCTGTTATGTTGGAAATTTATCGTCAGGCTTTAAATGCCAGGTAAATTTGAATTGAAAATATATTATATTTTCTCAGTGTATTTTTCCAAAACTGATTGTTTCTTATATGAGAATTTTGTTTTTTCTATTTTTAAATATTGTCAAGATTTTTAAATTAATTACGTTTTTTTTTCATTGTTAGCTATATGATCATTGATCATAACTATCAGATAAAATGTATGCAATTTTTGAAAGTAAAATTTAAAAATTTATTTTTTATATATTTTTAAAATATTAATAAATATTTTCTTCCTTAATACATTTTATTTTTTCAAATTAAAATTGAATTTTATTTTCATATTCGGAGACAATTATTATGTAAAAAAGGTGAAGTGTAAAATGGGCATAAGTCACTATTAACTTTGAAAATGTAAAAAAAAACCTAAAAAAAACTAAAATAGTCTGATATTTTTAAAGAAATTTTGTGTTATTTTTTAACATATTTTATCAAGTATATAAGATAATCTTTAATGCTGACAAACAAATATATCACACGTCACATACTAGTTTATATAGAATAACCCTCTTCGTCATTTAACCCAAAAAAAAATGTTTCCCAATTATATACGTATTCAGTTTATATTATTTCTAAAATTATTAATAAATTAAAAAATACTAATAACACAAAAAAAACATATAAATTATAATAATTTACATGATTTATATTATTTACTCGCAACATTTATTAAATATATATGGCGCAGTACTATACGTATATATAAATTATATTAATAATTTGGAATCGTCCATTATTATTATTATTATAAATAAAATTTATTATATTTTATTATTTATTTTATTTTGTATAATATTTTACTAGTTATATACTCGAAATTGTATATATACATTTTCATTTGTATATAATATTATAATAAACTCATATAATAAAACAATAACATTAAATCATTGTGAATTGACAATGACAGAATTATCCAATAACATCTAACTCCACCATATATTATTATTATAAATCAATTTTCATTGCATTTTATTATATGTTAGGTATATAGTTTTATATATACATTGTAATTCGCGTCATTTACATTGCGGTGCCCACTCTTGATAGGGGGAGAGCTAAATTGCATATATAACATATAACTATATATAGTTATGGTTCTATGTATGTCATTTATTATTTATACTTAAGAATCATATTATTTACAATTTAAAAAATATGCAAATTAATTTTTTTCAAATTGATCATATTTCTAATAAGGAATATTTTCTTTATTTTCTTATTGATAATTTCAATATGATCATTATTGTTTTTTGTGCACATAAAATTGTTTGTTTCTTTCTTTCGATCTATATATTTACTGAATATTTCAAAATATGTTAATTGTAATCTTAATAATGATCTGTAAAGATACAAAAAATTTAAAG
>JANSTW010058235.1:0-11588 GCA_027564275.1 Diadocidia ferruginosa
AAATAAATTATTTCTTTATAAAATTTATAAAGGATAACCAAAATATTACAGGAGGGGGTCTATACACTATTAAAAGACAAAAATACTCTATTTGATTACATCAACACCTAGTACGTGTACCCTCTGTTGCTGGGATGTCACAGCATCAAATATTTACAGCTAAAATACAGCAAATTTTTTAGCTGTATTTTAGCTGTCAACTGTTGCTGGGAGAACGTTGTCACAGAAAAAATTTACAGCTGAAATACAGCAAATTTTATAGCTATATTTTAGCTGTCAATTTTTGCTGGGAGAACGTTGTCACAGTAACAATTTACAGCTGAAATATAGCAATTTTTTAGCTGTATTTTAGCTGTCAATTGTTGCTGGTAGAACGTTGTCACAGTAACAATTTACAGCTGAAATATATCAATTTTTTTAGCTGTCAATTGTTGCTGGAAGAACGTTGTCACAACAACAATTTACAGCTGAAATACAGCAATTTTTTTAGCTGTCAATGTTTGCTGGGAGATTGTTGTCACAACAACAATTTACAGCTGAAATACAGCAATTTTTTTAGCTGTATTTTAGCTGTCAATTGTTGCTGGAAGAACGTTGTCACAACAACAATTTACAGCTGAAATACAGCAAATTTTATAGCTATATTTTAGCTGTCAATTGTTGCTGGGAGAAAGTTGTTCTTGTAACAATTTACAGCTGAAATATAGCAATATTTTTAGCTGTATTTTAGCTGCTAATTGTTGCTGGAAGAACGTTGTCACAGTAACAATTTACAGCTGAAATATATCAATTTTTGTAGCTGTATTTTAGCTGTCAATTGTTGCTGGGAGAACGTTGTCACAGTAACAATTTACAGCTAAAATACAGCAATTTTCTTAGCTTTATTTTAGCTGTCAATTGATGCTGTGGCAACGTTATCACAGCAACAATTTACAGGTAAAATACATCAATTTTTTTAGCTGTATTTTAGCTGTCAATTGATGTTGGGAGAACGTTGTTACAGCAACAATTTACAGCTAAAATGTAGCTATTTTTTAAGCTGTATTTCAGCTGTCAATTGAAGAAAAAACAGCCATTTTATATCTGTCAATAAATGTTGGGAAAACGTTGTCACAGAAACAATTCACAGCTAAAATACAGCAATTTTTAAGCTGTATTTTAGCTATCAATTGTTGCTAGAAGAACGTTGTCACAGCAACAAATCACAGCTAAAATATAGCAATTTGTCAATTGTTGCTATGACAACGTTCTCCCAGCAACCATTTAATACATAAAATACAGCAATTTTTTTAGCTGGAGCGAGGTGATTGAATCAAATTCGATGTCGAATTTCAAAAAACGATCGAAAATCCAAAAAAGAGCTACTATAATTGTTTTATATTAATAATTTATAAAAATAGTCAGAAAATATGAGACAGTTTTTTACCAGTAGACGGATTTGTCCAAATTTTTTAGCGAGTTTTAATGGTTCATTTCATACTCTGAAATTGAATTTTGGGTCTCAAGGTCAAAGATAGAAGACGGAAGAAGCTTCCATACGATTTTTTTATGAAAATTAATCTAGTAGTAGTAGTAACTTCAAAAGATATTAAAAGCAGCATCCCAGTTTAACTGGAGGCTCTCTGACCTTTTTTATTTACATATTTTGTGAGGTTACCGGACATAACACTCAAAGACATAACGTCCAAATGCTTTAACAAGCTTGATCTGCTAAACAACGATAAAAATTCGCTTTTAAAAACTTTAAACAAAGCGATGGTTTTATATCTGATTGATATTTTGTCTTTAGAATTAGAAAAAAAGCTTATTAAAGCGGTTGGGCGTTATGTCTTTGGGTGATATGTCATGTCACCCGAAGAACTATCGTTAACAACATGCCATAAAAACGAGAAGGAAAACCACTAGAAAAAATGTTGTCTCAAGATTTGTGATTACCGAGATGGTTTCCGTGATTTCTGAAATGATTTCCGTGATTTCCTTGATTTCCGTACAAGTGGTATGCCCCTCGCATACAATTTTGTTTATGAAATTTTATCAGGTTATAGAGACCAAACTTTAAAAAATAAAATCAGTCAAAAACATCAAATTAGCTTTAAAGTAAAATAACCACAAACTCGAATATTAAATACTATAAAATAAAAACTATAAAATACTGCCTCAACTTGCCCAAAACTTAGTTGCGTAAATACCAATTAATTAGAATAGCTTCAATTAACTTCTAATTATACTTTCAGCTTCCAGGCTTTTCTATTTAAAATACACTACACTTATATGTGTTCGTATATGTATATATATATATTTAAAGGTATAATAAAGAAATGTTTCTAGAAAGTATAAATAGTTTTACATAAATTATTCCATATTATGCACACAGTTCGACCGTCAGGGTAATAAAATTTCGGGTGTAAAGTTCTATGGTTCATGCAGTTCAGCAAGCTGCTGGGTACGTTGTTGCACAATTTAATATATTTACTTTACATGTGTAATTGACGTTAATTGTTTAACTTTTATTTAAACGAAAAAAAAACAAATTTACATATTTTTTTGGTATAAAATCTCATAAATTTTTATTTAAATTGAAAATGTTACATTTTTTTGTATGGTTTATATGGAAAATGTTTACTACCGTACTTACATATTGTTGCAATATTTTGCCAAAGTAGTTTACATAGCTTTTTCTACGCGATTTGCTATTGTAACTTTTGTGCAAAGAGATTTCTATTTTATGCAAAAAATGCATAATTTAAAAACTTTATGCATATTATATACGTATATAATGGTAATAAAATTGAAGTGTCGAAAAAAGAAAAATTCCCTTTTATGTTTTTCTATATTATGCTACTGCTAAATGAATAAACGACGTAATAAATATGACTGTATAGCTTTTCTTTTCTTTTTTTAATTTTTTTTAATATTAACTTTTTTTAAATTTCTTAAATATTTGCATACAATGAATTTATTGTATACATATAGATATATTTGTATACCAAATCATATAATTACATTTTTTTTTGTATTACATGAAATTTTTAAAAGTAAAACCAAATACCTATGTTTTTTTGTTCTGGAAAATAAATTTTCATATAAATGAAAAAATAAAATAAAAATTCGATGTATTTAAATTTAAATTTTATTAAAATTAGAAATTCGTTTTTGTACTTTTAGATAGAAAATTAATACTTCCGGTTTATGATGTGTATATATAATGTAAATAGTAGAATTATAGTATTTTAATTTATTCAATAATTTCTTCAATTCTTTAATGTTAACTTATATATCTCAATATTTGTAAGTTAATTCATATATGTATAATGTATATATAGAAATCCATAATAATAATAATATATGGAAAATATTACATGAAAGGGATATCCTCAAAAAACAAATTATGTGTAGGTAATATCATCAAAAACCGATGTATAAAACACATTTTTTACGTCGCCACTGTATCAAATGTAATTTTACATAGCAACCAACATAGACTATAGAAACGAAACTATATGTATAGAAGCTTTTTCAAGCATGTTGTGTCAATATGTCTATAGTTTTACATTGTTTTTGATAGTATGTCTGTCAAAAAATAGTAGATATATAGTTATGTCTTAAAGCAACAACTTTTAAAGGAAAAGGACGAGAGGACGATAAACCATTTTTAAATTATTATTATTGTAATATAATATATATTTGTATATACATAAAACCTAAATCGAAAATACAATTTAATAAACGTATTTTTCAATATAAATCTAAAATAAATCTGAGTGTATATTTATATAGAGGAGATAAGATATTGGTATTACCTGGCATAAAATATTTACATAATCTAAATATACTCGTAGGTATGTTATATATACTTATCCATAGAGGTAAAGTGATTTCAATATTTTTCAATTTTATATAGAGAGTAAGTTAAAAATTATTTTATCACATATTTGTGCGTATAGAACCACATATTATATATATTTATAAATATATGTATATATAAATACAAGTTTTGTTATTTATATAGTAAAGAAAATATTAAATAAGGGATATGTGTGCCAAAAATTCAGGAAATTGTGTTTTTTGATATATATGTAAGAAAAATACATTATAATCTTCATTGAATATATGAAGCTTTTTAATAAAATTTATAATTTCCTTCAATTCTTTAAAAAAAAAAATTCGCTGAAAATGAGTTTTATAGACGAAATATTACTATGCATCTTTATATCTTTTTAATAAAGCCATTTATATGTGAAAATTACAGAAATAAGACGCACATATTTTTTTTATACACCTAATCAAGGTAAAAATTTGTCGACGCAACAGTTTAATGTAAAGTTATTAATACGCTGAGAATATTTTACAAGCAAACAATAAAAAGTTAAAAAACTTACTATACTGCGAATTATGATCAATGATTGTAAAACTCAATAGTTAATAATTAAAACTCAATTTACACTACACCTATTTTAAGATATGTCTCCTTAGGTTTGCGTCTAAAAATCAGTCTTTGGGGCACAAATTTTAAAATATTTTTTATTTATTGCTTTCAGAATCTATTTTATCAAATGAAAATGGTTTTTTGTTAAATTTGTTGTTGCAAGTCTGTTTTTTAGACAGGCACATAAGGAGACATATGTAAAAAAGGTGAACTGTAAATTGAGCTTTACGCAAGTCTGATACCATATGTTTTTTTTTAATTTTAAAATACAAATTTATAACAAAATAAATTTAACATGAAAGTATTTACTCTATTATGTGGTATATTTAAAAGCATATATTGTAAATATGGAGGTAGCATCCTTTAATTTACTTCTACTATTTTAACTAAGATAAAACTAGGATTTCACCTGTATATAATTTAACTACCTCAAGCATATTTATAATTAACTATATATCAAAAATATTTCTCAAAATGTGCAGCTAAAATATGGTGTATATAGGTATATGGATATTCTGAACAACAAAACAGTCTTTCTTAAGTACTACCCTATTGTGTAATGCTAAACCTAACAGCTCTTTTATTATTTTATTTTTTCTTGGTACATGACACAAAGACCTCTATAATAATAAAAAAGCTTTTATCCTAGAATGTGTTTTTCAAAGCTCTAACAAATAGCTTCTTTTTTTTGTGTAAGACAATTTATATTCTCTTTCATGTCATCTTCTTTATATTATTATAATATTATTATGTCTACTATATTATATATACTAAGAATATAGTACACTTTTGCTTTATTTCAACAATATCCCAATTCCATTATAACAACAACAACAGCGAAATAAAAATATTAAATAATCATCAATCAAATTGAAATAGGAGACACAAAAACGTTTATAGAACTGCGTTCCATATATTATTTTATTATGTTACGTAAGGTAAAGAAAGAAAATGATGAAGTAAAACATTATTATAAACAAATTACTTTAATATACAACAGCCACCCTTAACCATTCCACGCAGTAAGGATAGAAATGGCGAGAAGCTCTATATATGTAGGTATACATACAGAATTGTAATATTTTTATTATCAAAACAATGTGGGTCGTGGAGCATGTAGCAAACAAATTATTTGAAATCTATGTATTGAAAACAAAATTCCAAGTATTGTGACACTTATAACGTGGGCAATGTTGTTATACCTATAGTACATTTCTAGAATCGTCATTCATAAGTTCTATTTTTATTATTATTTGATTGATAATAAACATATAGGACTATATACGAATCAATTTCACTAAATATAACGTTTTTAATTGAAATATTTTAGCAAAGATCTGAATAAAAATTGGACTTGAAACAATTGATTTATAAGGATTTTTTAAATAAATGCTACACGGAGAGAAGAGCTATTATTTGTCTCGAATAAATCATTTCTAATTTTTAGCAAATCAAAATACTAGATATATAAAGTATATAATTTTAAATAATAGTATAATTATGATTTTAAGACAGGCCAATCGACCAATATTTGTTTTACTATTTTTAGTAATGAAACATTTTTTTAATTTTCGATATACGTTTCGTTAATATGTTCATTAACATCATCAGTATCTACAATCTACAATGTTTAATTTTTTCTTTTATTTCTATTATTTTTTAAAAATAAACTTTATAATGTTTTTAAAAAATAATAGAAAAAGAAAAAATCACTCCGAGAGCCCCCCGTATAACTGGAATGCTGCTTTTACTATATATTTTTACATTTGAAAACTGACACAAACCAAAATATTCTCTATTAGTTCAAATTTTGTACAAAAATTAGAACTATTAATTATTTATAACAACATAAAATAAGTTTTTAACCTAGAAACCCAAGGTATATAAGGACATTTAAAACCTACTTACACCAAAATGTACCAAAATCCTCAAATCCTCTCATGATCATCCTCACATTAGAAAAAAAATCGTATGGAAGCCTCCCTTTATCTTTGACGTAGAGACTTCAAATGCAATCCTGAAACTAAAATTTTTCTTAAACTCACCCCCAATAAAATTTGGCTGGTAAATTACTTTCTATATATGCTCATATTTGTCGGTCCTCTTTAGAAAAAAAATCGTATGGGTAAACTCCAACTGCAATCCCAGAGAATATGACCACTAATAACACAACCTCACCAAAAAGTGGCTAAATCCCTCGACTGGTTTTAAACATTCTTGTGTCTGACGGACGGACGGACTGACATTTTTTATTTTCTAGTTTTTCGAACTCAGGGCATCATAAAACATTTCAAAAAATGGGTCCCGGCAATTTGACCATTTTGACCTAAATTAAGGCTTGTACGATTTTCATACAAACTAGATATATAAACATAATATGGTTTTTTTTAATGAATAGTAAAAGCAAAAATTAAACTTTGTAGATTGTAGATACTGATGATGTTAATAAACATATTAACGAAACGTATATCGAAAATTAAAAAATGCTTCATTACTAAAAATAGTAAAACTAAAATTGGTCGAGAGCCTGTCTTAACATCATATTTGTATAAGCATATTATATACTTGATTTTGAAAAATAAAAAAATTCTAGACATTAGTTTCCAATTATTATTACTAAGTTTAAAGTTCTTAATTATTTTTAGAATTAAAAAGTAGAATTTAGCATTTACTTTTTTTCGACCGCGTGGATGTAAACAAATTTAAAATTAAATTTGAGTGTATCATACTAAGTTTTAGTATACGATACTAGATTTTAGTATACAATACTAAATTTTAGTATATATATTATAATACCTAAATTTTGTTTGGTTATTTTTGGAAATTTTTAGTACTCAATACTAAATTCTAAAATTTAGGAACAGGCTAATCGGTCAACGAAAAGAGAATATTTTTGTAATATTATAGGCTCTAGCTTTCGCCTGAGCCTGTGGTTCTGTGTTAGACGGCCTGTTTGGCACTATCCGGAAAGTGTTATCCATATCCACTGATGATGGGTTAGCCTATAGAAATAGTGCTACTCTTGTCGGTATAGGAGTAACAAGCGAAAGCTATATAATATTACAAAATATTATATATATATTACAAAAATATTCACTTTTCGTTGACCGATTAGCTTGTTCCTAAATTTTAGAATTTAGTGTTGAGTACTAAAAATTTCCAAAAATAAGCAAACAAAATTTAAGCATTATATAAACTTAAATTTAGTATTCTATACTAAAATCTAGTATCGTATACTAAAACTTAGTATCGTACACTCAAATTTAGTATATATAAGTAAATTTATAAATTAAGCAAATTTTTGCTAATTTTTAGAAAATTAAAACTTAAACATTTTAGAATTTTATAAATATTTCTATTTTTTTTAAGATTATATATTCAAATTGAGTATTGTAACGGGGTTGGGTATGTAGCAAATGTTACAATTTCGGTGCTAGGCACTTTCGGTGCTAGACAATTCGGTGCTAGGCACTTTCGGTGCTAGGCAATTTTTTGCTAGGTACTTTCGGTGCTAGACACGTTCAGTGCAAGACACTTTCGGTGCTATGCACGTTCGGTACTAGGCACATTCGTTGCAAGGCAATCCGGTTGCAAGGAAATTCGGTGCTAGGCAATTTGGTGTTAGGCAATTCGGTGCTAGTCACGTTCGCTGCTAGGACCTGCCACCTGCAATCAATCGTTTAGCTTAAGGTCTTCATTGGCTTGCAGTGGAAAATTATTATTATTATATATTTACCTTCAATGCTGATAATTTTTTTGAATTCAAATTTTAATCAAATATATTAGAGAATAATCGCAACGCAACAAGCTTTATTTAAATTAACTTAAGTCTTAAACAATGTATAAAATATAAATGTCATGCTCCAGTGCTTATATATTACGTCTCTAGATGTCTTATGTGGATCCCTTTATAGTACTTATAAGCTGGAACAATAAACATTTAGCATAATATTTATAGTTCATAGACACAAAACTTGCCTTTTGTTGTAGACACATTTCGTATATAAATATAATGTTTTTACATATTGTAATATAATAATATATATTTTGTATACTATTCATCATCATCATCGTGTCCTTTACTCCAAAGCGAGAGAGCATAAGGACCATTTTTATCCCTTTTTCTTACTGATACTATGGTTTTCATTGACGACTATATCAAAAGTGGAGTGCTGTTAGCAACTCGCACTAGCCATATTTTATGGTGGTTTTACACTGTATGAGGAACCCTATCAGTTGGTATCATATTGGCGGACAACGGCTTTAAGTGACTTCCGGGCCACTGCAAACGCTTTTTAATAATGCGAATGAAAGGTGATAACCCAGATGTGAAAATTTGTTGACCCTACCAAGCCTCGAACCCACAACCTCTTGATTATAGAGCCGTGACTTTACCCACTGCTCCATACTGGTTATTTAACAATAAGATAATATAGCACCCGACAAATTATGTTTTGGGTGTTATTTCTTTTGGGCAATAATTTTTCGGGTGTATTTCGTTTAACTTTTTAGAAGAAGAAAATGTGGGCGGTATTTCCTTGTTATTTCATGTCACGAAACATTGTCTTTTTGGCGACCACAAATGCCATATCGACGGCTCCAAAGCAATATGGTCTATCTACACTTTTTTGTCAAATCAATGTTTTTCTATATTCAAGTAGTTTTCCACAATTTGTAATTGCCAATAATTAAGTCAAAAACAGTTTTGCAACTTTAGAAGAAAACATTATTTGCCGGGCAGAAACGTCTATATTCAGTGTTGTAGTGGCTTTCAATAAATGTTTTTTTCCGCTTCCTGTAAAATTTTCAAAACTGTAGATAGAGCATAATGCTTTGGAACAGTCCATATAATTTTAATGATATAATGATATAACAATAATAATAATAATTAAAACAAACAACTTGAAAATTTAAATTAATTAATCTTAAGTACATTGGTTATTATATATAATATCAAATAAATACTTTATAACAGTATTCTATTACTTATATTAAAAAATCTATTTAAAATATAGATAGGGTCCCTTTACACGCATAAGTGGACATTCTAGAATATAGATAGATAGATTCATCACATTTTTTTAGATAAAGAAAGGACGACATGTGTATTATTATTATTGATCAGAAAATTACAAGTGTATAACATGTAATTTACAAAGTAAACACCCTGTTAAATGGTTTGTATCAATATATTAACCGTTTATCGTTATCCCTTCGTTTTTTGTTTGCGTTATTACTACCGTGCACACAGTATACAAATAGTTAACAAGTTCTTTTAGGGTCTATGGTCTTTTTTATTATCTTACATCCACTAAACATTATAATATACTCACATTATTTCTTGTTTATTTGCCCTTATTTTATATTTTCACGCACATTATTGGTATACATTGTTGCACGCGATATTTTTGGGGATGAAAAATTTATAATGTTTAGTAATAGTTTCCAATGTTTCGAATTTCAAAATATAATAGACTGATATTTTTCTCGTGCATACGCAAATATGTTATTTTTCCAACTGAATAAGTAGTAATTTAGTATTTACACTGTAAAAGATCCGCTAGTAAATTCAACAAATTATTATTGGTTTATTTAAATATTTTCAGGATAGATTTAGCTCCAATGTAAAATAATCTTTTACCATACAGAAATTTTGTTTCTTTGTTCACTGGTTAAATAACACAGAAAAAATATCCCTTCGAAATATGAATAGATTGATTGTGTATTTATATTGTTATTCCCTTATATCTAGAATTTTGTATGGAAGATCGAAATTCTTGATATTCAATACCAAACAATGGGAACACGAAAAAAACATCATAACAAAATTTTAAGATCGTATATTAAGAATAATAATAATTTATTCGAGTAATAATTAAATTTTAATAATTAAATTTCACAAAGGATGACCTTATACTAGGTAAAATTTCGTAATATTATCTAGAACTTTCTATTTATTTGTGCATAGCGAGGTTGGACGGACAGACGCAATCGCCAGGTGCCTTCCTTATACATAGCCTACCCCGTAGATCATCCATAACATGTTATAATCTGGCTGGTGTATTGCATTTTACGCTGAAAAAATAGCATCAATATCTCAAAACTACGAAAATTAATCATTATGACATTTTTGAGTATATGATGAACGAATTATAGTTTATTGTAGTATCCATATAGAAATTAAGGATCACCAAAAAGTCCGGCTACATTTCAACATTAAAAAAAAAGGATTTTATCTATTCTCTAAATTTTATTCATTTCTCTGTGTACATATAGTTTATCTCTCTTGAGTATTTGTTTAAGTGGTAAGTTTGTTGTTAAAATAGCGAGGCGAAAAAAGCAATGATCTGTGCAGATAAAATATAAAAATCTCTCCAGAGATTTGAAATTAATTTGCTGAATTATGTAATATTAATGTTAAAGTGTGAGAAGATTTTGTTTATTTTTTTTTTTGTATAATTAAATTTAACTATTATTAGTTTAGATTTTATTATAATAATTTAATCAATTTAGGGGTTAACTAATTTATGTAAATATTTGTTGCATTTTAAGTTTAACTCTTTTGAAACGTGGCATGGCGTATAATATATTGTCATCATCATCTTATCCTGTGTACTCTTAGACGTGGGACCATAGGACAGCCAACACACACAATAGATATTTTACATGAACAAAATTATTTATTCAAAATTTAGGAACAGGCCAATCGGTCAACGAAAAGTGAATACTTTTGTAATATTATAGGATCTAGCTTTTGCCTGAGTCTGGGGTACTAGCTTTCGCCAGAACCATTTCAAAAAAGTGTCTATACTCCTATACGGACAAGAGTTTACACTTTTTCTAGGCTAACCCGTTATCAGTGGAGATGGATAACACTCTCCAGATAGTACCAAATATAGGCATTCTAACATTTTTAGTCTTGAAATGATTTATATATATATATTGCTCTAACGAATGACGGGTTAGCCTAGGAATAGTGCAAACCCTTGTCGATATAGAAGTAAAGACACTTTTTTGAAATAGTTCTTACGAAAGCTAAAACCACATGATCAGGCGAAATCTAGAGCCTATAATATTACAAAAGTATTCACTTTTCGTTGACCGATTAGCCTGTTACTAAATATTAGATTTGCAAAAATAAACTTAAAATTATGTATGGAAA
>JANSTW010058246.1:0-11586 GCA_027564275.1 Diadocidia ferruginosa
AAAAAATTAGGGAAGAAAAAGTATACAAGGAAATGCTAAGATCTAGAAATTTGGAAGGGATATTTTCTTCGTGTTCTAATTATTTTGAATAGAAGTCAATATAAATAAAAGTTTTCCACACTTTCCTGTGATAATGTTAACAGATTTTTTTTAACCTTACTTTTTGCCTTATTTTAAATTTTCGATTTCAGTAAAGAAAAATTACCGCAAAGGGGCGGGTGATGTCATATGGCATCAGATCTTTGTGGGAGTTGAGTGAGTGCAATTGAAAATCTGTGAATGCAAAAACTATTTTTTAGGCAATATTAACAATATCTATATCTGAGTTTTATTTAAAAATTCCACTTTTTGACTTCCGCGGTAAGAGGGTTAAGATTCTTGGGCCTTGGACACTAATATTTTTTTTAATAACAAAATTAAGTTTTTGTTGTTATATTAAAAATCTGCTGGGCTTATTAAAATATTTTTCAAAAAACTTGATGTCGTAGCATATAATTTAAAAATTTAAAAATTTTCGTAGTACTTTTCAAAAATAAAAATCAACAAAACATAAATCTTTTCGGAATCATTTGTACAAAAAAACCAAAACTAAATTATATTTGCCCTAAAAAAATGTTGTAATACAAACATTTATGTTTTGTTTTATCTAAATAATGTCATTTGTGTGTAAATATTTTTTTACATAGAACATCTAAACAACGCAGCGGTATAGAAAAAATCGCGGTTTTAAATTTTAAATTTATGGACGAAACATTGCAAAAAGTCCTCATCGTAATGTACAGAGTTTTTTCACATTGCAACACATTTAAATATATTTAGATTTAAAATAGTGAATATAAAAAGGATTTTTTTGGGGGTTATTCTCTACATATATAGCACACTATTTTAATGTTTGAATAAAAATGCAATTTAATTTTGAAATGCAATGTGTAACATTGTGTATTTTTCCGCACACAGATTATCCATAGAAATAATGTATATAGAAATCAGCGGTTAAAATCAAACGACATTCAAAACAAGTTAAACTATACCGCGCGGCTCTCTGTACCGCAACATTGCCATCGCCCCGGTGCAATTCTGGTGTGTTGTGCTTGAATAAACTGTAATTTATTGGGAAAATTTGTAGAGTATGAAGAAAAATCTGGGTATATATACATAAGGTACAAACTATATAGTGTATAAAAGTTATTCTCAATCTATAGCTAGTGGAACTATAAGGGTCCTGACTCCTGATGTTCACTGATATGGAGTTCTAATTATTAATATTATTCGCCAATGCACATCCAGCTAGGCGGCGTTAGTTTCTTAGTGCGCATCAGACACAAACCAATACATAAACAGACGATTTGCCTACAAATATTCTCTGCCGCGTGAGTACTCTAAAAAATATCCAGATGTCGCACACTTTGAAGAAAAATGATTTTCTAGCAGTAACACTATTTATAAAGAGTAAATTAAATTTAAAAGTAGGGCGTGATAAACAATGAGATATAGTAAATTAACTATAAAGTTACTTAGATTTGTAGATCTTAACAATGAAAAATCACGTGCGATTTAAATACCAATCAATTATTTATGTAAAACAAATTTGTCCGGTATTTAAATCGCGCGTGATTTTTGATTGTACAAAGTCGTCCAATACAAAGAACTTTAGTGTTTGAACTTAAGAGTGTTCGACACTTCTGGCCAGAATATAATGTGTGTGCCTTTATTTATACATATGTACCTATATACAATATTGATACTATTGTTTTTTTAATGTGGCTGCTGGGGTGGTGGTTTTTAGAGTTCATTGTAAAACAAAGCAAACAAAAGTATATTCCATGAACAAAACAATAGAAGTACATTTCGATTGAAAAGAAAAAATCCACAAAATATATAGAAAAATTAGGTCAACGTTCTTATATAAATGGGTTTTATTGAAGATTATAATTATTTTTTTACAAATTTATAACAGAAAAAGTTTGTATTTTTTTCAAACTATAAAATGGATTTATTAGAAATTATATAAAAAGAATAACATTATTATACGTTCATTGCGGTTATTTCTGTGTTACGTTATAGGTATACTTTAACCGATTTAGGCTTAAAACAGATTTTCAAAAAAATTTTTAGATAAATAAAATTTTTTTTGGGTATAAAGATTTTTGCTTTTACTATACATACAAAAAAATCCGTATGAATATATGGATATTGTATGTAAATATACAAGCTTTAATTTAGGTCAAAATGGTAAAATTTCCAGGACCCATTTTTTGCGTTTTAAGATGCCCTGATTCAGACAAACTAAACAGGAAAAAGTGTCCGTCCGTCCGTGCATACTCTGGGATTGCTTTTGGGGTCTATAGCTCTAAGGGGAAGGGGGCTCTCATACGATTTTTTTTAATAAAAATGGTCGAAAAATATGAGCATATAGAGAATGTTTTATTACCAGTAGACGCTTTTGGCCAAAATTTGGAAATTGCATTTGAGGTCTATAGCTCCAAGGGGAGGGAGGGGGTCTTCCATACGTTTTTTTTTATTAAAAATGGTTGAAAAATATGAGCATATAGAAAGTTTTTAACCAGTAGACGGATTTGGCCATATTTTGGTGGAAGAAGTCCTTTTTTGGATTTGGTTTTTAAGATCAAGGAAAGATATTTTTTTTTTGTATTTAAGGTATTTTACCGAAAATTAAGTTACTTCCTGACCAGATACTCCTATGAGAGTATTTTCAGAACCAAACAAGATAGAAAGTTTTTTTTTTTGGTATTTAAGATCAAGGGAAGGTATTTTACCGACAATTTTCCTTACCAGGTACTCCCATAAGTTTATCTTCAGAACCGAATTAGTGACGAAGTTCTTTTTTAGTATTTAAGATCAAGGATTTTACTGTTGGTTTAAATTTTCAAATGTAAAATTATAGTAAAAGCAGCATCCCAGTTATGCTGGGGGCTCTCGGACCGATTTTTTATATTATATTTTTAACATCATATTAGAAAATTGCATATTTTTAATTTAGCCTGAGTCTGTAAAATTATTTTCTATATAAATTTGAAAAAATGTATTAACAAATAGTAAAAAAAAAAGTTATAAGCTTTAATTAATATAAATTTTCTATTTTTTTTTTAGGATTGGCAAACGGATTACGTTTGACTGAAGTTAGAATACCAAATCACACGGTAAGAGATAAATCAGCTCATTTAGAGTGTCACTATGATTTGGATGGTGAGTCATTGTATTCAGTGAAATGGTATAAGGATGGCAATGAATTTTATCGCTATGTACCACGTGACATGCCACCAGCTCAGGTGTTTACGTTACCTGGAGTTTCTGTTGACGTAAGTTTTTTTTTTATTATACTTTTTTACAAAATATAAATCTACCCTGAATTTGCCTGTTTTTTTTTGTACTTTACTTTACTTTTCACTGTCATAAATTTAATTCTTTTTAATAAACGCCAACATGATTAACGGTTACCGATAGCTTTGAATAAAAAAAAAACAAAGCACATATCTAGGTTATATAGACATACACCAACCATATGCTACTGGCTGCGATACTCTAAAACATGTTTTGCAAATTCCATAATAAATTGTTTTAATCCCATTATAAGTGGTGGCGGTTATTATTTTTATTCATCCCTTGGGTTTTTATATGTTTTTTTTTCTGCTGTAAAAGCCATTTTCTTCTCTGTTGTTTTTTTATATTTAAGTTTTTTTCGAATGTTGTGCTTTTATGTGTCTATACGACGACGACGACGACGACGAGGCAAGTTAATCCTTAATTGTTTCACACAGCACACCGGTATTATTCGAAATATCAATTTTTTGTTGTTGTTGTTTGGATTTTCTTTTTTCTCTTTGATTCTTTTTTGCTCCTGGGTATTTTGTTTTCTTTCTGTTTTTGTTACTTATTCAAATATATATGTGCGGCTATATGGTGTGGTTATATAATTGTCACAGTGAAAAAAGGATCAAATTAGTTTCTCTGCTAAATTTTTTATTGTAATAAAAATTTTACACATTGGGATTTTAAAATTTTAAAAACAAATGACAATTGACAATACTTTTGAACGAAAAATTAAGGAGGCAATTGAAAAAAAAAAAATGTTCTAATATTCAGCAAGAAACATTGAATTTGGATAATATTTATCAAGATTTTTTTTTTTAATAAATAGTAATAAATAAATAATAATTAATTTGTGTTTTCATATTTGTAAAAATCTCACCTGACGATGATGTCAAATTCACATCGAAACGTCGTGAAATAAAACATAATTTAATTGTAAAATTACAATGTAAAGAAAAAAATATTTTAATTGTATTTTGGATATCCGACTAAACATCAGCATTAATTTAATCCAACGAAATCCAATAATTATTATTTAATCATTTAAAATTCATATTGTTATATGCATTCGCCACCCTAAAGAGTGGATATAAATTTTAAATATTTCCCTGTTTAGTAAATATTACAAACAAAACTGTGAAAATATTAACAAATATAATGCAATATTGTCACTGGAATATGGTTAATTTTTCTACAAATTATCAAGAAACCCATTTTCATGTAGCATTCGTGGCTTTGTAAAATCTTTGTATTAGCATATCCATGACGAAAACCTAATTTTTTGCCCTTACCCTCAAAAAAAATTATATATAAAATATTATAATTAGTGTGGATGTTTGTCATATATGATTACACTATACACTACAATCAGCCATATTTATTTACGATATTGTAAAATTCTTACGTCTTTTTGTCTTTGTTTACATTTTCATACATTTCTATTTTTAATTTTTTTATACATATTATATAAATATCAGCTTTTAGGCCAATTTTAGCTTAATTCAAAAATTTGGAAAATTAATATATTTCGAAAATTTTCGGCTGATATACTAATTATAGCTATCTAATTCGTATTTAGGAATTGATTTTTTTATACTTTCGGTCCCATCTTCTCAGAAAAAGCTAAACTGCAACGACTACGCTATATCTTTGGCTGCAATGTATCTTTTAGCATAAATATTTTACATAAACACAGCAAGAACACTACAAACAACATACATCCTATATATTATAATAAGTAATCTATATACATAGGGATATACATATTTACTTATATACCAGGGAATCTATTATACAACGTTGTGTAATATTTTTATTATGCACGTTTTTGAACAGACAAAAAGGAAACATAAGTATGATGTCGCAAATCGTTTTTAATATCCACTTATTTGAAGCAGATTACTTCCTCTTTTACGTATATATGCAATATTATGTAACATGGTATGCATAGAATTATATATATGTATAATATGTTCCCGAATTTCCTCTATTGTGCTTGGTTTCCATATATGCGCAAAGTTTGTAGAAAACAATTTTATACTTGAAAATTAAGTGTAATTTTTAATCGTAAAATAAAATTGGCTAGCGCAAAAAAAAAAGAAATTAATATTCGTTTTATGTTTTGTTAAAGCATTTTATATAAATTGGAGCGAGTTTTATAATTAGTTCGAAAAAAGCAATTTACTTTTTTTGTATGTGTTGTTGCTTAAGCGTTAATTAGCTGAATGGGACGCTTTGTACATATAGACTTTTTTGTCAGATATTGTAAAAAAGATGAGAAATTAGACGAGACTGTTATATCAACTTTAATGTGTATTTTATAAGGGATTGAAATTTGTATGAAATATTTTATGTTGTGTTATTTGCATTACTTTAATGAAGCATATATATGATTATAGAAAATAGAATTAGTCAGGTCCCAAAATATTTATTTTTAAATTTTAAACTTGATATATTTTACTAAATTAATTCTTTTGCAAACAGCTCCACAACTCAACAGACAGTATTGTTATACTGCAATCAGTTAATCTATCCACAACAGGACGATATCGATGTGAAGTTTCGGCGGAAGCACCATCCTTTCAAACAGTTTCCGATCATGGAGATATGATAGTTGTTGGTAAGTATAAAAGCTTTAAGTATATTTTGGGTAATTTTGTTATAGTCTTGAATAAAAATCGCTTCTCGAGGAGTTTTTTGGCAGAGTATTTAGATTGATATTAACTAAAAAATTCATAAAATATGTTTGAAATTACGAAAATTGAAGAAATTATTTTAAAATTATCAAAAATATATGGAAAATTCATCTTTAAAATTTAAGTATCGCCTCCTGTAGTTACCATATCATCAATCGGTAGAATTTTCAAATAAAACTTCTAATTAATAAAACATCAATTATAAAATTAATATTGGATACAATATTAGATTTTTTTTTTAAATGACAGGAAATCTAAAATAAGGATATTGTATGAAAAATGTCAACAATTTCTCCTCTATTATCTATAGAAGAAATGAATATAATTTTCAATTAAATATGAGGATTTTCTTCATTTCTTAACTATAATCATGCAAAGGTGAAAAGATGAATATTATATAGAGGGCTCAAACTTTACATAGATATTCTTATATTAAACCCTATATACATTAAAGCTCACCTCTGCGATAAAATCAAAAAATAATTGCTGTAATAAAAAATATTCGTCAAATTCTTTTACAAAAAACACAATATCGCATTATATACATAAAATTAGAAATACTACATTTTCAGAGTTAGACCTTTAGCACTTTATTAAGAAGAATCATGAAATAAATACCTAGCGCAGTATACCAATTTAATAACAGAAATGAAATATTTTGCTTTTAATGCTTTCGAGCTAATAATTGAAATTTTTGGTTAAAATTTCCATTTAATTTTTACTTTTTTTGTGTAATTTTTAAATTGACAGATTTCGATAGCAAAACGATAGAAGACTGTTTTATTGCTTCGATTTTTTCTCTAAATTGGTTAATTTAAATTTTTTGACAAAATTCAATTCAATTTTCTACTTTTTCTTTATAATTTTTAAATTGACCGATTTCGATAGCAAAACGATAGAGACTTGCCAAACAATGAGAATGCTCTAGAAGACTGTTTATTGATTAAATTTTTTAATCTAAATTGGTTAATTTAAATTTTTGGCTCAAATTTTCAATTTTTTTTTTTACTTTTTCTCTGTAATGTTTGACAGATTTCCGTATCAAATCGATAGAGGCTTCCAATTTTTTTCTTTTTCTTTATAATTTTTAAATTGACCGATTTCCATAACAAATCGATAGAAGTTTTCAAAACATTGAGAATACTATAGAAGACCATTTTATTGGTTCAATTTTGTCATGTAAATTGGTTAATTTAAATTTTTAACTAAAATTGATAATAATTTTTTTACCTTTTCTCTGTAATTTTTAAATTGACCGATTTCGATGGCAAAACGATAGAGACTTGCCAAATAATGAGAATGCTGTAGAGGACTATTTTATTGGTTAAATTTGTTCATCTAAATTTGTCACTTAATGTGTTTTTATCATTTTTTTTTACCGAAATAAAAAAAAAATACTTTAAAATAATTTTTGGAAATTAATGGTTATTATGGAAAATTAAATATAATTTGAGCAGTTCAGTCGATTCGAACAGCTTGCTTTACATATAACTACGAAAAGTTAGTCGTAAAAAAATATGTAGTGAAATAAAATTGGTCATAAATTTTAATTCATATTTTTACTTTTTTTAAACAGAAAATTATTTTTAAAATTATTTACTTCTTTTGAAAAAATAGAAAGTTTTTAATCTTGAAATTTGGTAGAGATGGTTTTTATTATTTATTTTATAAACTGATTTCTATAGCAATCGCAGTCTTTTTACATCCCCTAACGATTCCTTACCGAATTCCTGGGATTCTAAAATAGACAGAAAACAGACAAAAAAAATTGTGGATTATAATGGGGATATTTTTTTTCAAAATCTAAAATCAACAGATTTTGATGGAAAAAATGAACGGATCAAACTGATTTCTATAGCATTCGCAGTCTTTTTAAACCCCCTAACGATTTCTTAACGAATTCCGGAAATCCTAAAATAGTCAGAAAACAGCCTAAAAAAATTGTGGACTATACATGGGGATTTTTTGCAATATCTAAAATCAACAGATTTTGATGGAAAAAATGAACGAATTAAACTGCCATTTATAGCAATGGTAGTCTTTTTACATCCCTTAACGATTCCTTATTGAATTCCTGGGATTCTAAAATAGTCAGAAAACAGACAAAAGAAATTGTGGACTAGACATGGGGATTTTTTTTTTTCAAAATGTAAAATCAAGAGAGTCTGATGGAAAATATGAACGAATTAAATTGATTTCTATAGCAATCACAGTCTTTTTATAACCCCTAACGATTCTTCAATGAATTCCTGCGGTATTCTTAAATAGTCAGAAAACAGACAAAAGAAATTATGGACTAGACATGGGGATTTTTTTTTTCAAAATCTAAAGTCAACAGATTTTGATGGAAAAAATGAACAAAATAAACTTATTTCTATAGCAATCGCAGTCTTTTTACATCCCCTAACGATTTCTTAACGAATTCCTGGGATTCTAAAATAGTCAGAAAACAGACAAAATAAATTGTGGACTAGACATGGGGATTTTTTTCAAAATCTAAAATCAACAGATTCTGATAGAAAAAATGAACGAATTAAACTGCCATCTATAGTATTATTACTTGAAAATTTAAATCAAGAATTTCGCTCGGGAGAAACGTATAAACTCCAAAAGATTTTTCACAGAAAACGAAAGCATATTGAAAATCAATATTTATTTAAAGAACGCTTTTTCCGCACACAATTTATATTGTATCAGTGGTAACCGTTTTTTTGTAAAAAAAAAATTGAATTCTTGACTCAACTCTATAAATATAGGGTGCTACAAAAAATAATGTAACATCATTGTGTTATTTTTTTTAAATTTATATACTTTTTTCCACAATTTAATAACTTTCTTTTATTTATGTTATTTATATTATATATATATAGTACTTTTAATACAATTTTCCTCTTTTAATATAAAATATTCCAAGAGTTTTCTTTTTTTTTGCACATTTTATTTAATGGTCGCGAATATATAATATGCGTATCGCTTCAAAGCTCTGTAAGTTCTGCGTTATGTATATCTAGCGGGTATGAAGTGTCATTTTAAAAATATTACATTTAATATGTGACCTTCTTTTGTACATATATAATATCTAGGTAGAAAAAATGTGATATTATGTTTTGTTCTTCGTGTTATTATAAAAAGAATATAATTTTTACTTTTTTCCGTAAAGCGCACACGGCAACATATAAAGCTCATCCCACTATCTATAGGACGTATAAATGGGGACATTTATGCTTTTTCCTCTGTTTTTTTTGCTAGTTAGACATATCACACCAACAGCATATTGTCAATGTAAATTATTGCAGACAGTTTATTCATATCTATCTTTAACATTTGAATTTAAATGTTGTGATAATAATATGGTATATAAAATATGTATGAAAAAACTCCCATTTAAAAGCTCTTTAAAATAAATATGCGGGGTAGATGTCATCTACAGTCATATTATATTTTTTCGGCAGTTGTTTTTTATATTTTTCTGTCTTATATATCGTTTTTTTCGTATATGGTTAAAGGAAAATATTTTTTTATGAGAATTTTGATGGCAAAACTATAAATATTTACTATATAGGTGTACGTCAAACCATAATTTATTTCTTAGCCTCGTCTTTTCGTTGATAGAAATTATTTAGTTATTTAATTTAGATTTATTGCAAATGGATATTATGTTCTATATATAGTAGATAGATATGCCAAAATGTCCAAATAATTAAATTTGTCTATTTTTTCTAAATTTATTATCTAAAAATACCCCTGCCGATATACCTAAAATATAAAAATAAAACGCTATACTTGGATTATAAGAAACGATGTACATAAATAAATTATTTTCAAACATTTATATATAATTCCGCATCTTATAAAATAGTAAGTGAAAACCTTACCCTTTCACCTAGGCAATAATATACAGGCATTATAATGTACATGTATATATAGGGTTGATAATAATATCTAAATCGTTATCGTGTAAACGTACGTTATGTGTAGTTACTGTGAACCAGAAAACGTTGAAAAAAAAAATAAAAAGAAATAATGTTTACCCAAACAATAAAACAAACAGGAAATTAGGTAGGAAGTGAGCTAGTCTAAGAATAATTTATGGAGGTCTGAAATATTATAAGGGTTGAGATCGATAAAAGTATGTGTGTGTGTTGTGAACGAAAAAAAAATAACAATCATGGGTAATGAACCTTGAAACATTGATGTTTTCAATGAACTTGTTTTGATATACTTTCTTTTTTCTCTTTTAAGATAAATACTCTAATAGATAAAAATAAGTGCTTAGCACATTTTTAACAACACATTCGGATCCGATATAAATATCCCATAAACCTATATATGTATATAGTGTTTATCCGTCTTTATAATATGTTTAGTTTCTCATTCGATATAACATACTTACATAATAATATTATTACATTGAATGAAAATAATAATAATAAAATAAATAAAATATTGATTTCTTAAGTATACAGAGGAGATACTTTGCTTTGATTATTTGATGGATATATGTTTGAATTATCAAATTAAATTCGTAATTCTTTTATTTGTACGGATGAAGTGACTCGGGTGTAAAGAAAAATAATTAGAGATTATATTGCTTCTTATCTTATATATTAATGTGAATGTCTATATAGAATTATTCACTTAATAGATATTTATTATTATTACTTTTTGTTACATATTTTATATATAGAAGAATCACACTTCAATTAAATAAAGCTATTACAGAATATATATGATTCTGCAACGACATATATATTTTCACATTGTGTAATGTTTTTTATTTGTATTTATTTGTAAATGAAAAATGTTTCAGTTCATTAAATAAGTATAGTGTTTTGGTCTTCTTCTAAAACTTAAGAAAATGCACATACGAGGTATTGAAGTTCATCCCTCGATATGTATAATTTTAGGGTAAAAATGAGAAAATCACCATAAAAAATTTGATTTTCGGTATTTTTTTTTAATTATGAAAATACAAAAAATATTTTACAATAAATAATACCAAATACAAAAAAAAATAGTAAAATTCTTCTATATCAAATGTATACGTATTTAATTTTACCTGGTTTCCGCATGTAATCGATGCACAAATCTTTTTTATTTATGAAAATTTCTTACTATATGACGTTTGGTTGGCTGCGATTTTAGTAAGATGCTCAGCTAATATCTGGTTGAAAATTAGAATAAACATATGTGTTGATTACTACAATACGAAAAAATCGGTCCGAGAGCCTCCAGTATAACTGGTATGCGGCCTTTACTATATTTTAACATTTGAAAACTGACATTAACAAAAATATTATCTATTAATTCAAATTTTTATTCAAAAATTAGATACCAAGGGTGAATCTCAGGGTATATAGGAACACATACAATCACTGGCAAAAAAACTTTCTGTTTATTATTTAGATTTTTCGGTAATTTTTAGAAAGAAAATAATCGTCTTTAACCTAGACCTCTTAATGCAATCCCAGAGTATGGGAGTACTAAAAAGTACCTCCCACTAAAATTTGACCAAATCCGCCCACTGGTAAAAAACTTTCTTTAAATACTTATTTTTTTC
>JANSTW010058257.1:0-11585 GCA_027564275.1 Diadocidia ferruginosa
TCTAAAAAATTAGATCCTGAAAATTTGAGCAAAATCCAATAGACAGTTTAGGCGTCTATAAGTCATATACATACAATTAAACATTCATTTTTATATATATAAATATTCAATATCAATTATTAGAACATATATGTATATAGTTGTTCTCGCCTATCTCATTATCTGGTCATAAAAAGCTTGTATATAATCCTAAAATTTGTTAACCAAAATTTACTTTTTGGTAAATGTTTTCCAGCTAAATTAAAAGATTTCGATAAAATTGAGAAAATGAATATTTTTAAGTATTACACAACTCAAAGAAAAGCATATACTATATATAGGTTAGTTACTGCAAATGCTTTATTCAAAAACCGTCTTATTTTTAATTTAATAAAGTCTCTTCAAAAACCTCAACTTAAATCTTAATTAAATTATATACAGTGAAGTAGTTATATATTTATAGACACAAGGTTTTAGCATAATGTTGCGATGTCTATATATAAACTTGCGTTAAATTTCAATTCATTAAAGTGACTGACTATCTGCACACACCTTACGCAAATATTAGCTATAATAATAATTATTATATTAATTTTTGGATACTCATAAAAGATATTTATTTTTTTAATAAATTGATTATTATTGATTAAAAACATTTTCTTTCCACAGTACGAAGTTTATCACGCAACATATTCAACAGCAGCACAATATCATCATTTATTATCATTAATTTTACAGCAGTTATTTTATTGAACATTTATTTCTCATAAAAGAAAATGTTTATAAATATATAGCAAAAAATAATCTTTATATAAAGAACTATACATATAAATAATATACATATTATAAATAATAATTATTAAGATATAAGAAGGTAAAAACTTAAGATAATATTAAATTAAAGACAACAAAAAAAGATAAAATACGGTTGTAGTCTTATAACAAAAAAATTATATATATAAAATAACTACAAGAGATTTTATCAACTTAATTAATTAATCCACACGATGACGATGTCCATAAATTTTGGACAGCATTTATTTGTATATATATATATGAAAAGAATTAGTAAATAAATGTTTTTTTTTTAAAAAGGAAAATTATGCTAATGTATATATATAATAGTATATATAGTGTTTGGGCTTTTCTTTATTTTTCTGTTATATTTATTAACTTCATTTTTCAGATATGGACAATTGACATGATATTTTTGATAGGAAAAATTACTGCTGCATAGTAAATTTTGGACGCGCGTTTACAATAATTTATTGGATCAACGTATAAATAATAAATAAAATAAATTATCTAAATATAATTTGTGGAAAATTCTTGTTTTTTTTCGAAATTTATGTTTAAAGAATCTGTGTAGTTTTTACTTTATAAAAAGTAGAATTTTATTTATGTATATATAATTAAAATTGAAGGAAATAATTTAGCAAATATTTCGGTGAAAATTTCTATAAATTTATTTAACAAAACTTAAATGTATTGCATAGAATTTTCTTCAAAAATATTAAATTATCAAATTTGGATAATTAACTGTTCCCTATAATTTTATTTGAAATTCTCTATATCTATATAATCAGTCCGGACTAGATATAAATATTAATAATATTCAACCCCGCAGTATTTTTTCTAAATTGTTTGAAATTTTAAAAACAATAGAATTCGATAGAAAATCGTCTGTTGGTTTTATTGGAAATAAGTGACGATTTTTTTTGCCTCTGTTCCTGACTATCCCAGAAACTTCGAAATTTTTCTATCATTTCTTAATTAAAAATATTTCGTTTTTAATTTTGTTTTATTTAATATTTTCACTTTTTCTTTATTTTCTAAGAATCATGAAATTCGACTGCTACAAAATAAATTGAGAATGCTATCTATAGGAGACTATTTAATTTATTGATCTTCTGCATCTAAATCTCTTGATATAAGTTTTTGGAAGCATAATCCCCATTAATTATAAAAAAATTACTTAACTAAATTGTCTTTAATAGCAATTTATAAGTGCGGTGGCAATCTTTAATGTGTGTCCAAATCCGTCCACTGATAGTCAAAAGTAAAATTGGAAAATTTTAGGATCACCCTAAGAATGGAGTAGACCATCCTAATGGCTTAAAAAACTAAAAAAAGTACGGATCAAATGAATTTTGATAACAAAG
This sequence comes from Diadocidia ferruginosa, assembly GCA_027564275.1. NCBI lineage: Eukaryota > Metazoa > Arthropoda > Insecta > Diptera > Diadocidiidae > Diadocidia > Diadocidia ferruginosa. The sequence continues at coordinate 2,142 of JANSTW010058257.1, forward strand.
AAATTCTGACAATTTTCTAAAAATTGGGGTTAAGAGTTTAAGACATATTAACCTACTAAATATACCTAGTAAAATAAATGCTAAATTTTATGGCCATTCTATTTCTAGAGTGGACCATCCTATCGATATAAAAAAGTACGGATCTTATGAATTTTGATTTTGATTTTTGAAAATTTTATCTTAATCGATATAGAAGTTGAGATATATGTATCCCATAAACCTATAGTACACTGTATTTAAAATTGTGGGGTCAACCTAATTCTAGAGTGGACCACCCTAATGGCATACAAAAAAATCCGTATCTAAAGATTTTTTTATAAATGAAAAATTCAGAAAATTTCATATAAAAACAAATAAAACAGATCCTCGTTCATTTTGATTTATTTTTCAGACATTTTTTTAAAAACAAAATCTTATCGGGGCCCTTTCCCTTTGGCTTATAGACTGTAAGGCCACTAAAAAACTACCCACACAAAAATTTGGCCACAGCCGTTTAGTAAAAAACTCTATATGTTTATATTTTTCAATCATACTTACTAAAAAAATGGTATGGCCTCTCTTTCACTTTGACCAATATAGACCCCAAATGCATTCCCAGTGTTAGTTATATATGAGGCTGTTTGGGTGTCTGTTCTATATATAACTCGAATCTGAAATTAAAATTAAGATTTTTATGAAAGAAATGTTTTTCTAAAATTTGTAAAGTTACTTTAAAATCAGTTTTTTTGCCTTTTTGCTTTTTTCGTGGTAGGACTTATTCCTGTTTCATAATATGGACGACTTATACGAATACACCTTTATTTATAAGTTTATTAAAAAATAGATAACTCTGCAGCAAAATATATACAAAATTTACATAATCAACGGAAAATCATGACTTTTTTTTTGGTTTTTATTTCAAAATGAAATCAGTAAGAATTAATCTTTATAAAACGAACATATTATAATGTTATGGGTATAAGTATGCGGTATAAGAGATATATAATATTGATTACAAAATTGTACATTACAAAAGAAATAGAAAATTTTGTATCTTATACGCGATTTAATTCGTTTTTCCTCATGTTATATGATAACAAAACAAGAAAAAAATGCTTTTTTATAGAACATTTACTCCACTATATATTGTATTAGATTTTTGTGATATACTCCTTACCTTTGACCTTAATGTATGTATATACAGAGTTAAGTTTATAGAAGAAATTAAAACACAAGTTTGAACACTTTTCTTTAAAGGTATAGCACGCGATAACCAAATTTAATGTTTCTTAGCATGCAATCGGTTTATAATATAATTTATGTTGATTTCATATAAGAGATAATAATTCCTTGCTTATGGGTTACATAAACATTTTTTGCGTCAATTATATTGACTGAATGAATACATATTTTGGGAGTGTCATTGAAAAACCTTTTACCAAAATATACATATACATAACTAACCAATATTATACAATTCCTTGATAGAATATGTCGTCTATATACTTATATAGGACGTGCTAACCACAATAAAAAAGCAACGTTAAAATTTGATTATTTGATTAAATTTAATTCAGTTATTATATGTTCAAAGATTATTATAAACTTAACTATATATAATAAGAGGGTTCAAATTAAAGTGAAATTTTATCTGTTTTGTATTTATTTATATATAGTGATGTACGGTCTAAGGACAGTTTATGATAATTTCTATAGTTTCCAAGGACTACGATGAAGGCTCAGCAACCAATGTGTAAATCCTGATTACGTCAAAACACCTTTTCTAGTTTTATCAAAAATAGTCTATTTAAGCCACTTCTTCATCAAGAATAATTTTTTTTTTTCAAAAACTTTAGCTTTTACATTAAAACATTTGTATGTCTTCATGCAAAACAAGTTTGACAAGAGCTTCACCGGTCAAACTTTAATTAAGATTATTTGGCGAAGCTTCACGCAAATTGTTTTCTGAAAAGACATACAAATGTTTTTTTTTTATAATAAAAAATGTTTACATTCATAGGGTTTTTTAGAAACTCTTAAACAAAAATTTGGGCGGCATTTTAAACCAGGTTAACATAATCATAAAAATCTAATTCCTTTTATTTTTTTTCTACTTGAAGGAGTGGATAATAAAAAAATGCAATTTGAGGCCCAGCTTTTGACATAATCCGATTTGTGGATGACGTCCAGAATGGCGGGGTATTAATTATTTTATGTGTGAATTCATTGTTTTTTAGTAAAAAATCCAACTTTTTATATGGTGAAGCTCCAAAATTTTTTTCGCCGGGAAGCAATACTATTGTTTTTATGACAATTTTTTTTTACACTCATAGAGTTTTTTTAGATATTATTTATTTAATTGCAAATTCGTTGTTTTTTTGTTAAAAATACATGTTCTTAAATGGCGAAACGTCTCGTCAATTTTTTGTTCGGGAAGACATACACATTTTTTTAATATCAACAAAAATTAACCTATTTAATTAGGGGTTATTTTGAAAAAATCTTACATCCAATTTGGGCACTACAGAAAAGGATATTTTTTTAGTTTTTTAACTTTTCTATTTGAAGGATAAAAAAAAACACAATATGATGAGGCGTAGTTGTGTAAAGTTGTAGTCATTGTCGCAAGATGCGTCCGATTTTATTGTTTTTTATTCAATTTATCTTTTATTTTTTAAGTGTATAAGAAAACAAATATCCCTTCAGCACAATTTTAATACCCGCCTATGGTAATTAGTATAGACTGCTGCTAGACTATGTATTTATAAAAAAGGCAAATCAATTATTATCGTTCATAAAAAATATAATAAATTTATAGTAAAATATTGTAGCGATTATATACATACGATTTGTGTAAAACAGATCAAGCAGAAAGATCAAATTGACCATCTAATTTTGTACTATATAAGGTAACTTGAATACATTTATCATAAAATAAACTATACAAAGTCTTTAGCAATATATTATATAATTTAATTTAATTTTTTGCTTAAATTTTGTAATTTTTTTTAATAAATATTTAAACAATATTGAGCAATTAGGAGTTATATACATAGATAGATTAAGGTACTTTATCACAAAGCTACAGTAGTTTTTCTAATATATAATATTTCTTAGATTTATATATTATATTATGTGTGTGAGCTTTAACTCCTGAAAATTATATTATTATTCCCAAAATTTTTGTTTTATAAAATATAACGAATCTCGTAATATTAGGGAAAAGCTTTGCCTATTCGAATGGAGGTCGCGAGCATATGACGTACGCAAAGAAAAGTGTTAAATATATCAACATCGGAGAGATTTTACAAAAATCTTTAGAATACAATTGGATATATAAATTAAAAAAAAAAACTGGATATATGTTTATTGTATATATAAAATATTTATTTATACATGGACACTGCAAGTTTTAACTGCCTATATATTATATAGTTTACTAATTTTATTTATTACTAAATAAGTTCAATGAAATATCGAGGATTTTTAAAAAGGGCAGCATATTATGTTGACCATTACTTTTAAATTTGGTTTATTCTAGCTCCCATGGGCTTAAATCGTTTGGCTTGCAAAAAATTACTAAGTTTAAGAAAAATCGAACATCAGAGGTTTGAAATGGCGGTTTTAGTTTTATATGGAATTTTCAATAAAAATGTACTTTCAAAATATAGCTACTATGCAGAGCATTTTAATTAACCGTTTAAAAGTTACTGCTTGTAACTTTATGTTTAGATTTATGCAATTATATATGATAATAATTGAAGAAATTTCAACCCTTTATTTTAATTATATTGTGTTAACAAAATATAAAAAAACAACACTTTGTAAAAAAATTATTTAAAATAAATAAATAATTTAAAAAAAAATCCTTTTGTATAGTTTAGGATTTTTTATGCTTTTTACTGACTATTTTAGAATCCTCGCGTTGGAAATCGGTAAAGTCAAAACCTTTTATTTCTATAAAAAGCAGTTTAACTTGTTCATTTTTTCCATCAAAATCGATTGATTTTGGATTTTGAAAAAAATCATTATATAGTTCAGGTTTTTTTTTTGCTTTTTACTGACTATTTTAGAATCCTCGGAATTCGTTTAGAAATCGTTAGAAGAGATCAAACTATTCTATATAAAAGACAGTTCAATTCATTCATTTTTTTAATCAAAATCGATTGATTTTAGATTTTGGAAAAATCTCAATGTTTAGTTCAGTTTTTTTTGCTTTTTCCTGACTATTTTAGAATCCTCGAAATTTGTTTAAAAATCGTTAAAAGAGATCAAACCACTGCGATTTCTATAGAAGGTAGTTCAATTCATTCATTTTTTTTTTCATAAAAAACGGATGATTTTAGATTTAAGAAATAATCCGCATATAGTTAGGATTTTTTTTTTGGCTTCTTCCTGACTATTTTAGAAACCTCGAAATTCGTTTAGAAATCGTTAAAAGGTATCACACTACTGCGATTTTTTTTGCAGTTTAATTCATTCATTTTTTCATCAAAATCGGTTGAATTTAGATTGTGGAAAATTCCCCATGTTTATAGATCAGGATTTTTTTGCTTTTTCCTGACTATTTTAGAATCCTCGGAATTCGTTTAGAATTTGTTAAAGGAGATCAAACCACTGCGATTTCTATAGAAGGTAGTTCAATTCATTCGTTTTTTTCATCAAAATTGGTTTATTTTAGATAGTGGAAAAATACCCAGGATTTTTGTTACTTTTTCCTGACTATTTTCGAATCCTCGGAATTTGTTTAGAAATTATTAAAAAAGGTCAAAACACTACGATTGCTATAGAAGGTAGTTCAGGTAGTAAATTTTTTCCTCAAAACCGGTTGTTTTTAGATTTTGAAAAAATCCCCAGGATTTGTTTGTTGTTTTTTCCTGACTGTTTTAGAGGCCTCGGTTTTCGTTTACAAACCATTAAAGAAGGTCAAAACAATTAGACAATTCAATTAGTACTTTTTTCATTATAATCAGTTGATTTTAGTATTTTGAAAACTTAATTAGCACTTAGAAATCCGCTACCCAGTAATGTCTGATCCCTGTTGCGCTATAAAATAAGTCACATCAAAATAATTTTTTATTTGTTTGCAATATTATTATAATAATTGTGAAAAACCGCTAAATTTGAAAATGCTGCCAGCAGATTTGTAATCTGCTGCTTAGCGAAAAATATATTTTGCTGTTTGCTGTTTAATTTAGCAGGACAAATGATAATGCTGCTGCTCGTCTGCTTTGCTGCTGTTGGGACTGCTCCTATGTATATATGATTGACGGCCACCTTAATATTTTAATTTAATTTAAGCTCTGATCAACAAAAAAAAAATAAGATAAACTCGTTTAATAACATGTTCGAATAAAAAACATTAAAAGAAAAGTGGAGATTTCATCCTTTTCCGTAGAAACTCTACAAGGCTCCCCACTCTGCAAAAAAAACCGTATCTACAAAAATGTTGTCACGCCAATGATCTTATATAGGTATAGGTATGTTCTGCCTATATAAGTTACAACTTACAATATTATGAATAATATACTGAATTGAAATTATATATTAATATTTCTAAGTCATGTTGTATATAGGAATTTGTTTTCAAATAAGATTTTTGTGTATATATATAAAAATTCACGTAAACAAAACAATATTGTACAGCAGCAACAGAAACTTTTTCTACTATCGCATAATAATATAATATGCGATAATCACATCGCAGTCATGAGGCAGGCATTCATTCAAACAAAAGAGAAACATTGCGATGGATCTGGGGTACCATGTAGATATAGTAGTTGTTATTGGATATAAGCGTTTAGCTCTGGGACTCATATTGGTATATTATGGAAGTGTATTTTTACAAAATATTTTATATAACTTTATATTTCTATTTATAAAGAGAGTAAAGAAATTTGTATTTATAAATATTATCTCTCTTGTTGTTTAGTTTGTACGGAAATTTCTACCAAGTAGCACTGCTATATCATATGATTTCCGTAAGTTTTCGATAAAATCTAATAAAAGTTACAAAACCATATCACTGTGTTAGTATGTTTTGAAGTTCTAAAAATGGAAATACATAGTTTTGGTGGTTCTTGCTACCTATATACCAAAAAAACTTTAAATCTTCAATGTGATTTATAATTGAAAAAGTCAGTTTTCAGTGACAAATTATAATTTAAAAAAATTATAGTATTTTGCTATATAAAATATATAGAACATTTGCATATATAAAAGTATTATTTGTTTTCAACGCAAAAAAATGTTTTCAGACTATTGATTATATTTTTCCCAGTAGAGTGTGTAACCGTGAAATATATATGTACTGGTCGTCGTCGAACATAATATATCACCTATGTATGTTTATATATTTTTTTTCATATAATTTATGTTAACAAGCTTTACAAAAATATCAAAACCTAATTTTTCTATATATAAATAATATATTTTTCATTGTTTATTTTGTGTCATTTATAAATATACGCAGCGAGGACTGTTAGTTTTGTTGAATGACGGAACACACAACACAAAAAATGTTATAAATTTGATTGAATAAAAGCAATAATTAACTTCATGGATTCATAATCATTAATTACATACATATTATACAATGGATAAAATTATAATAACAATTTGTTTGTATGGTAAGTCACGATTTATTATCATTTTTGTATCATTTTTCTCTCTATTTTGACTTCATATATACGTTATATAGTATACGTTATTTATTATCAGTGGGTATTTGATGATAATAATGGTGCAGATGTATTTGTTGGCATTTTTTCGTTATTTAGAACAAAAATAAATATATAATTGAGTATATACCTAATAAGAAAAAAAATTTAAATACACTAAAATAGCAACAACAAAAATACACTAACTATATATCTATCTACCTATATAATATAATATGTGATGAGTTATTTAAATTCTTCTGCAAATCTAAATAATTTATTTAAAAGTGTAAATTTTTGTGATAAACCAAATATACTATAATACATTATCGCGAGTGGTGGTGGTGATGGGTCATTCACGCAGTTTTGTCTAATATTTTTTCGGTATATACAAATATTATATTAATTGATGATTTAATATAAAACGAAAATAATATGCCTACACACATAAATTTATTGCAAAAATGTGTTATATAAAAACCTTCATTTTCATATATTAATAAATATATGTAAGCTTTGGTTATATAGTATTATAATTATACTATATGTATTCTTAAGTGATTAGTATTTTTTTTGACGTCAACTAAGTGTATATACCAGATACCTATTTATTTTTTAAATAATTTTTTAAAGTAATTTTATATGTTTGAGATTTCATCGATATTAACTATATTGTATCTATATATGGTTCGGATTGAGTATATATTATACAATATACAGTATATAACATATTTTATTTTATATATTCTATATGAAAAATAAAAAAAAAATTGCTTAAAGATATGAGTATATATTGTATTTTAAAATCAATCAGTAAGAATATTTGAAAACTTATATAAAAACTTTTTTGGGGCAAACAATTTTGTAAATAATTAATTAGGTATATAGACACAATTTTAATTCTTTAATTTGAAATTACTTTAAAAAAATTATTTTTAATTGACTCAATTTAGAGACCTTTATATTAATTATATATGAATATATTATGTAGTTACATATTACATATTATTACATTTAGCATATATATAGTGAAAAGTTAAGAAAACATTATATATATATATACATAGATTATAGATATATTTCATTTTTTTAAATTTTAAACAATTAACCATACAACATTATCAAAATAAAAATTTAATATAAATAGTATGCTCAGGCTAAGATATCAAAAACGGAGTTATTAAAAAAGAAATGTAGCTAATTTTAATGTACACAAAAATAATAACAATACATGTCTGGCCTCTTCTAATCATCCACAAATAAGAAAATAATAATCTTCGTAATGAATATAAAATGCATTCCTGTACAACACGTACTCTTCAGAAACAAGATGAGTTCCAGAATGAAAACGAACAAATTAGACTCCCATGACCCAGCCTCAAAACTTTCCTCATTAATCAAATCACCATCCACATTGCACCACCATTCAACAGCTCAACCCTCACACAAACGACGAGTGAAGAAAGGAAAAACCATGGACGAGGTAACACGTCTCAGTAAAATTAAATTATAAGTGCGAGCCAATTTAGAAAACCTTAGCTTATTAAAAAGTTACATTGGTTCACGAAGGCGTATGACTTACAAAAAAAAAGTCCTGCATTACTTGATAATTAATTTTAAATTTTCCACAATCTAAGGAGAGTGGCATATACTTTACAACAAATCAAATCCACATGATTGTTCCAAGTCAACGTGTTGTTAAAGATTAATCCTAATTTTTTTACTTTGGACTTTATTTACGGAATGATTGTATTACCAAGCTTGAGAGATGGCCAGGCTTTTGTATCCAATTGACGCTTGCAAATAATTCGCGACTTAGACGTATTTAAAACCAAACCATTATCTAATGATCATGAGCTTATTACTTCTAAATATAAATTAGCACTACAAATTAAAAATCCGATATTTTCCATGGGTCCGCTAACACAAAGTTGAATATCATCCGCCAACATATGACACTTACAATGCTCATCCACATCAGGAAGCTTATTTATATAAATCGAAAATAGAAGTGGCCCCAAGACTGAACCCTGAAGAAACCCCTTAGTAATTTGAATAGTTTTGGAAGTGCCTTAATTAATTTCAACCCACTGAGAACGAATCGAAACATATGAGGCGATAAAATTAGCGGCGGAACTCCAAAACTCAACTAATTTACGAAGCTTAAGGCAAATCCTTTCGTTACTAACACTTTTGAAAACTTTGGAAAAAGAAATATAAGTAATCTTAGATAATTTTTACCGAAACCTTCATAAATGTCATCCGAGATTTTTAGCAACTACGTGATTGTGCTGTGTCTTGAACGACCGGATTGATTAAGCACCAATAGTTTGTTATCCGCTAAGTGAACATTCATATGATCTTTAATAATAATTTTCAAAAAAGATATATCTCTTCATAATGAATTCAATTGTAATTTTTATTTCAAAATTCAAAAAATCTTCATTCAACTAAATTTATCTATATAACGTCGAACGTCCTATCCTGGTCCTATCATCTATTCTGGTTCTTTTTGAATTAATACTTTGCCTAAATAGATGTACAACTGGTTCAATAAGTTCTTTTCAAAATATTATTATTTTTAATAATTTTATTCGTCATGCCAGGAGTTTTGAAATATGAGCCATTTTTTCGTTAATTTTGTTAGGGACAACCGATGCTAAAACTAGTGTTTGTAAAATATTTCTTAAGCTACGTCTTGTATGGAGACGTATACGTTATACGTATACGTCTCCATGGAAGCCGTAGCTTTATTCTTTTTTTAAATTTTTTCTCAAATCCTAATAAATAAGATAATCTTTTTATT
>JANSTW010058268.1:0-11583 GCA_027564275.1 Diadocidia ferruginosa
ATGTATATTTCTACTGCTAATGTACGTTGCATCTACGCTTTGAAGCGTGATTATAACTACGGTTTTAATCATACACTCTAAAAAAAATTATTTAAAAAAAAAAATAGAATAATAATAGATGAATTTCATAAATTAAAAAGTTCATCGTTTTGGAATAAAGGACTTTGACGCAAAAATACAGATTCATCTTCGTGTATAAAGGTTTCTATTATTATTATTGTTAAAATGTTTAATTTACTTTTATTGCTTTGAGCACAATATATATTAGGGATATATTTGTTATAGGTGAACATATTGTATATTATGCGTGATACTAAAAAAAAATAATAACTAATTAAAATTATATAATCATAATATTGTGTGTTATATGTCGTATATATATACATTATGCAATATAAAGGTTTATCGTTGATAAAATAAAAATACTCTAATATTATAATGTATTACTCTTGAATTTGAGTATTATGTTGTAAGTATATATTTCGGAAAATAACAGCTCTTATCTATTTTCTGAATTTTCTATTCCTAGATTAAAATCATAGAATTCAATGGAAAATCTTTGCGTAAACACAAAATTGAGAAAGCTATATGCAGAAAAAAAATATCTTTTCATCTACATTTGTTGATTGAAGTTTTCAGAAGAAATAAAGAGGCAAAGTTCAAGTATATATACAATATTAGGATGGAGTGAAAATATGTATATTTTTGATTTGGTACAGATACAATAAAAAATTCAAAAACGTTTTAATTTTTATTTTCCATCGTTTCTACCCCCAGGCGTTCATTTTTACTTCATCATTAATATACATTACAAAGAAAGAAGCCACAGCTCTTTTACAATTTTCATTAACTGCTGTAATTATATATATATATTTTTTTCTATACAACACCCCCTTCCCTAAAAAAACATTCAACATAAGTAAATTGTTAAAGTTGCGATTATTATTTATTTGTAATATACAACTTTGAAATTTAATCATTGATATAAAAATTTTACAATAACAATTATATTTGATATAAATATTTTCAATTAAATCTTTGGAAGTAACAACATATACAACAATAATAATGTTAAATCGAAAAAGAAAAAATCGTTTTATTTATTGCCCCATGATGGCAGTTTATTACTCGCATTTCGCAGCAACTTGTAATTTGTAATATTGATTATATATTAGAGCTAAAATATAAACATATATAGCATTTATTATTTTGGTATATAACAAAAAATTAATTATTTATTATACTCAATAAAAATATACAAGAAATCCATAAAACAAAAGACAAAAATATAAATTAAAATTATCCTAAATACTTATTTCTGCTATTTTATAGATTCCTATACTCCCACGACACCAATATCATGTTTGAACTTTTTTTTATATTCTAGATATAATAATAATAGAGACGTTATTATATTTTATGTGTATCCTAATAATATTGAGTATAAGACTTACAAGTACCTACTACTGTGTGCACCAAATGGCTTATTTGGGAAAAAAGCATAAAAAATCGGATTGAAGCAATCGGTATATAGACGTCTTCGCAGTGATAAATGATGACCAGTCTTTACTGAAACCAATTATTATTAATAATTAAACCGATAGTCTGCAGTATAAAGTAATTTTTAAATATTTTTTTTTTATTACTACAAATTAAAAATTGTTTATCCATGACATTTTTAAACAGAGTTATCACACTTATACAGATTTGTATGACTTTTGACAATATACCGATTTGTTGTCTTTTCGCGCTGAAAAAAATAAACATATCTTATGTCAGGCGAAACTTTTGGTTACATGACATACCGCTCAAAGACATAATGCACAAAAGCTTTTTTTTCAAGACCCTTAACATTATACTTTTATTGTAAACCCATGCATAGGGAAATTTTATCGGTTCTTAGCAAAGACACAATACATATTTTTAGATGTATATATGTGAATATGTGATATGTTAACGGTTTTTAGCTTTTAAAAGCTTTTAGGCGTTGGATCATTTCACACAAATTTTATATATTATCACTGGTGCCGCTGCAGTGATAATTCGCCATATAATTTTTTTATATAGCCATCAAATTTGATATGATTAATATCTAATTTAACTATATGTGATTTTTTTTGCCACATTGTAGCATAATTCAAAAAATTTCAAAGGACATATTTTTGTACTATAAGTTTCTTTTAATTTTATTGTTGTTCTTTTATTTCTGATCAAAATGTTAGAAATTAGAATTGTCTCACTCTCAGATACGTATAATAGTACGTACTTTATGTTTTTGTTTTAAATCGTGCAAACAGAAATAATAAGACACATTTTTCTTACTCCAAAGGTCTTAAAAGAAATTTACCAACATTCTGTATATATATACGAAATTGCAAACATGGCTAAACACTTATACTTTTTACACGCTTTTTTAATATTTTTTTTGTTTGTTATTATATGATATATAAATAGAAGCATATTCTAAAAGGACTTTTTAGTTATATAATACTGCCAAGATTCAGTCAGCTTTATTATATATTAGAGATTGAATTTGATATTTTTTTATCGTTTCATTTGAATTTTATTTGTATTTCGCTTTTAAAATGTTATTTTTTCTGTGTATATAAAATTTAAATTTCATCAAAAATCTTCATACTAAAAAAATATATATATTTTGTTATATAATAGGTTTAGTCGCTGTTGGATGCCTGGGTAAAATTAACTCTGACATTTAAATAAAGACATACATTTATTGAATGATTGGCCGATATTAAAGGGCTTTTACAGCATAAAGGATAAAATATATTGCAATACAGGCGAAAATACTCATTAAAAAGGCGACCAGACCAATTAGTATTTAAATGAAAAATTAAGTTTAGTATATTAATACAGATAAAGATATACACAACATTTTCCTTAGGATGACTGTCAAGTAAAATAGTGGGCTCCCTCTTAAGTTCACACTACAAAACATTTTAATTTGCCTATTCTTTCATTCTGTATAGGTGTGAAATCACAATATTGCATTTTAAAACTTTTGCGTACAAACTTTAAACCCCTCCCCTGCAGAAAGGGGGGGCGTTTCCCCCAATAGGCATAGTATAATTTTTTTGTCTGATGACCATTTATAGAAAAGAGGGGCTGGGGTCCTATTTGGAGCATATTCGCTGTACTGCAGATTCGCCAAATAGTGTGTGTGAGAAAAACTTTGCATGTTACTAGCTTTACACCGCACGATCGTACTATGCCTAATAATCTGTATTTAAAAAAACTCATCGTCATCGTGTCCTTTACTACAAAGCGAGGAAGGGGGATCATTTAAAATTTTTTTTTCTATTTTTTAAATGGTTGTCATTAATGACCATATCAAAGGTGGAGAGTTGTTAATAACACTGGGCATATTTTTAGTGATAAGTGGGTTTTTACACAACATAAGTATTTTGAAAGGCTATTTCGCGACATTAGAACCATACAGTTCTATCTGATACGTAATTCCTATTCAGTTAGAACTGTATGGTTCTCACATCGCGATTTATTATTTTTTTATATTTGTTGGTATAGGCGTATATAGAGTTTGAGTTACTTCAGAATCACTGGGATAGCTTTTTTAATAAACACCTTCAAATTAAAGGTGACAACCCAGTTTTAAAAAATTCTCGACCAGACCGAAGATCGATCTCACAACCTCTTGAGTACAGAACAACGATGCTTACCACTGTTCCATACTGGCATTAGAAAAATACATTTTTAAAATTGTATGTTTTATTTTTATGTTGAAATCGGCTTTTTATATTTATAGACCCTATTATTTAATTTATATTTTGTTGGGTTGTATAAATTAAAATATATATTAGTATATAACATAGTTAGTTATCGATATAATGTTTCAATCTAAAAAAAGCATAATATAGATTGTATATATTATAATATATAATATATTAAATAATCTTCTATGTAAATTTATATGATCCATGGGGTAGAGAGAACCATTAAAATATTATAATATAAAACCAACCTTTTATTCTCAATTCGCATGTAAGATATAATACACAAGGCCAAATTTCATATACATACAGTTTACAAATATACATAACTATTTTATTTAACTAAATATATGTAAAAAAAAAATTTTTTAAAACATTAAATATGTTAGGAAAAAAGGAAATTATTTTATCGACCGAAATTTATATTGAAAACTTGAATAATCGGAGATGCGGTCGTTGGGGGAAGGGATCTATTATTTCAATTAAAATGCACTAAGTATACTACTTGTAGACCACCGGCCCACGCATTGCTGCGCTATCAAAAAACTGCTTTTTACTGTTTCTGGCCAGACGCAGAAAGGACTAGAGACTCCTTTGACAGTGGGGAAAGGTATAAAACGAAAAATGTTATACCTTTTTTAATGTTCTATTGCTGTAGCAAATAAAAACGAAAAACAGACAGAAATGCAAAAAAAACAAATTTTTGTTGAAATAGTAAATCTCTTTATTCATAAATACATATCATATATATTTATATATATTGTACAATATCCAAAACTTTAAAGTGAAAATATAATTCAGTTCATTAAAATCTGGACATTTAAATTTTTATATACTGAACATACAAGACGCAAATAGGTAGATACTCACCATTAGGTCAAGTTTTCAATTAAATATGTTGATTGTTTTTGAAAAATTAGGATAGGATGATTCCAAAACTTGCATAAACAAAAAAAGTAAATTAAATCATTTATTTTTAAAAATATTTACTTAAAAAATATTTATCAATTAGGTACAATTTTCGAAGAAATAAGTTGAAAGAAAAGCTTTTTAATTTTTTTGCCGGTACACGCTGGAACGCTTTTTATAATTTTTTTTACTATACTACTCTATATATATAATATTGTTAGGTATATACGTTACGTTGTCTTGTGCAAGTTTACACTGGGATTCTCTACTTTAATTGAATTCAAATAACTATATATATACAAATACTAAAAATAAAGCTTTCATTTAAACAAATTTGAAAAAATAAATTTTTTTTATAGCTTATTGTGTTATTACTTATTACATTCTAGGTATTGATATTGAATTTCACTTTATTAAAAATAAAATTTTCGTCCCTTCAGTATATATAGTATTATCACGTGTAATAATATAATCAAATACCGCGTGTGAAAATGTTCACATTGGGACGATTTCAAAGAATCGCTATATTAGTTAATTAGTTATTAATTAATATTTCCTGCGGTTGATATTAAAGCGCCGAAATTAGAATTCTATTTATATATAAATAAGATTAATATTTTTAAAATCTTTTCTTTTCAGATTCAACTTATATACTCTATACTTACATCGGGCAACGACATACTGATAATGCTTTTTAGTATTAAATTAGTAAGAAAAAAATATCTAAAATAACAATAAACGAAACTCCGTTGAGACTATCAAGGAGTACCGACAGAGTTAAATCGGTAAAATGGACTTTTTTACTGAAAATGTGGTATTTTTCAATGAAACATTACAACAAAATACTAACGTCACGTCAGATGATTCTGATTTTGAATTTGCATATAATATAACCGAAATATTTGGTCCGAAAAGAGATCCATTGTACGTTGTAATTCCAATTACATTCATCTATATGGTTATTTTTATATCGGGAGTTATTGGTAATATAAGTACCTGTATTGTGATATCTAAGAATAAGTCTATGCACACAGCAACGAATTATTATCTATTTAGTTTAGCCGTATCTGATTTTTTATTATTATTATCGGGAGTGCCGCAAGAGATGTACTCAATATGGTCAAAGTATCCATACGTGTTTGGTGAAATATTTTGCGTTCTGCGTGGTCTAGCGGCTGAAACATCAGCCAATGCAACTGTTTTAACAATAACCGCCTTTACTGTAGAGCGATATGTGGCTATCTGCCATCCATTTTTATCGCATACAATGTCCAAATTAAGTCGGGCTGTCAAATTAATTCTACTGGTTTGGATAGTATCGGTGGCATTAGCTATACCACAAGCTTTGCAATTTGGTGTTATGAATATGCGAGGCATTGAACAGTGTGGTGTTAAACGAATTATAATTGAACATTCATTTGAATTATCAACGTTTTTGTTTTTCTTTGCTCCAATGTCACTGATAACGGTCCTGTACGTTTTAATTGGATTGAAATTACGTATGTCAAGTTTTATGCCAAGGACAAATGGTGTAACTGTGCCACGAAGACCGATCAATTCATCACGTGCACAGCAAAACAGTCAAGGCACTAAAAGGGTGCTAAAGATGCTGGGTAAGTAGAATGGAACCATTTTTTTTATTATTAACTATACCACGAATATATATATGTGGCAAAGGAAGAAATGTCTAAGTTTCTAAAATATTTTTTTTATTTATTAAAACTTTAACAAAAAAAAATGCGACAATAGTTTAAAGAAATTTGTTTTTAATTTAATTTAAATTTTATATACTCATGAATAAATTAAGTTATATGAATTATTTAATTTTTTTTTGTTAAAATTATAGAATGCGTAGGGTAGGGGATATAGTCGTTGGCACCTTAAGGGAAAGTTTAAGTTTGGAGAGCTCTATACTAAAGTTCCTGTTGAGGTTACAAATTAATAATAATTTTAAATATATTCCAAATTTATCAAGTTATCATATAAAATTTATGTTTGTTACGTAATATCTTATAAATTAATATTTTCAGGGTTATATAATTATGTATCGACTACAATAGTTGGTACCCCAAATTCTAATGTTGGCACTCTTTGCTACAATTGTTGGCACCTCTTGGATCCTCTCCAAACTTTGTATAGAAGTAGGGGGTCTTCCCTGAATACTGTTTGTCCTTGGAGTTTTCGGCGCTCGGACCCGCTTCGGAGGGGGAGGGGTTTAAAGTTTATATGCAAAAGTTTTAATATTCAATAATTTAATGTTACAAATATGCAGAATGAAAGGATGGCTAAATTAAAAATTGTTGTAGTGTAATCTTAAATGGGGGTACACCCACTTTTAAAATGGGAGGGGTTTGTTTAACGTTATTATAAAAAATATTTAATAATAACTAGTTGCGTGATATCAAATGAAAGATCTTGACAAGGGTTACAACTTTAGTTCTAAGGGTTTCACAATTCAGAAGGTCCGGGGCGGCAGTACCCCGATAAAACAATTAAAACAAAACAAGGGGTTTAGAGAGGTAGTGAAATCGATCAATATATATATATATATATAGCTAGTTCAGTTGTAGGAAAAACCCGGTCAGACCAAGGATCAAACTCATAAACTATTGAGCACAGAGTTTTTTTATAACTACTCCTCCATCATCATCATCGCGTTCTTTACTGTACAAGGGAGCATAGTTATAGTCACCATTTTACACTTTTTCTTTTGATACCATGGTTTTCATTGACGGCCATATCAAAGGTAAAATGTTGTCAGCAACTCGCACGGGTCATATTTCTGATGATCAGAGGGACGGGTCATGGGATACTGGGTTGTATGTATTAACAAGATATTATTATACTAATTTTATTTTAGGATATAAAATTAAACACATCATTTAGATAAAAAAAAGATCTCAACAACTCAACGACTCAACAAAACAATTATTTAAGATGAAATCTTAGATTATTATTAATGATATGTCAACATTACGATTCAGCTATTCTATAATATTGGCACTAACGTGCCAATAATAGATTCACACTGGATTTTGGAACCTATAGTTGGCACCCAATAAAACTATGGTTTTAAATAAAATTATTTATATAAATGATATTCAAAATAATAATACATTTATTAACCATTAATTTGAGAATAAATCTACATCATTTAAGTAATTAATCTCTTAAATAAACCTTAAGAGCTGCTGTTTCTTAAGCATTTTCAAAGAAATTTAGATTTTTTTTTTAAATTTCGATGTACGTCTTTATAAAACGATTTATATTATAACAGTTGGATTATTAAAAAAAGTATGGTTTTTACTAATCATAATATATAAAAAATATATAATATATAATATAATCAACCTTAAGAACTGCTGGGGTGCCCAACAACTGTATGGTAGTTATGCATTTTAATCAAAATATATATAGGTACTTCAAATGAGTATGTTTTGTTCAATAACAATTATTTTTAAAATTCTATAATATATTTATTATTTATAGCCCATCATCATAAACAATAACAAATTTAATTTAAATATTCGATATAATAAAGTACCAACAATAATAAATTTGTTTTCGTATTTCAGTTGCAGTGGTTGTGGCATTTTTCCTATGCTGGGCACCATTCCATGCACAACGACTTGTTGCTATTTATGGAACAGGCAATGAACATTTACGAATTTATGTTGTGATGACCTATATATCTGGCATTCTATACTATCTATCGACGTGTATAAATCCATTACTCTATCACATTATGAGCAACAAATTTCGCGAAGCTTTTAAGGTAATGAAACAATAATTTAGAAAATAAAAATACACATTTTTCATTCGCAGTTTTTTTGTTGCATTTTTTAATAATTTATTTCATTATTTTCATACGGGCGGTGCAATAAATTGATGTAAAAATATTTATTCGAAAATATGATATCTGCGTTATTGTATTTTTTTTCATGTAATTAACGCATCGGGTAGTAGGGGATCCTGTTGTTTTAAATTTCGAAAAATCTGTTCAATTTTTTATCGATTTAAAACGTTTTTCAAGGCAAAAATTACCAAATTACACAAATTGATAAAAGCTGTAGAACTTTACAGTATACATATTTTATAAAATGAACATGATAAACTGTTTGGACCAAACTATTTTTTAAAGAATCAAGTTAAAAAAAAACATTTGTATCAATATTGGTCCTCGTGCTCTGGCTTTAAGATATTATAGGAAAGGGTATAGTAATTGTAATTTAAGCGTATTTCTTAGAAAATCCTATTATATATATACATGGAGTAAAATTTAACCCTTCAGGCGAAAACGCGGAATTTTACGAGTATAATTTTTTATGTGTAGGTTTAATATTTTTATTTCTACAAAATTGCAGAAAAATCGAACACATTTTTTATCTACTTGCGCGAATGAAGCCATTATATATGTATATAGCAATTTAAACATCATCATATTCATCTTTGCTCGTCAAAGCGAGGAAGTATACTGCGTGTATATATAGGATTATTTGACCCCTTTTTGCTACTATATAAAAAAAACCTCGTAAACAAAAGTCTTTCAAATGATAGGAGTTGTTAGCTATAGTTTATTAGACAGATAGACTAGAAAATACGCTGGTCAGCTGCTCTTTAGTCAGTAGGCCGTACGGGCAAGGCTGGTCAGTCAGGAGTTCAGGACTCAAAGTTTGCAAGAAAAAAACTACAAAATTTTAAAAACTGAAACTTTGCATATGGTGGTTTCACAAAATATTTAAAAACTTCATTCTTTATTTGGGAAACTTTATTATACCTACTCATACATGCGGTTTTAATTGACTCGCATTATATTATGGTTGGGGTCACCAGCAACTCGCACAGATATTTCTAGATCAGTTATGTAGACACATAGGTGATTTTCGTCTAGAATTAACAGTTCTTTGTTATAAATAAAAGCCCGGGCAAATCCCATGCAAATGAAATATTTCCATTCAAATGGATGTGTTCGAACTTATACTACCTTTAAAACGCCTGAACCTGGCTGAATATATATTTTAATATATCGCTAGCTGAAAATATCTGTTTTTATTTCATAGATTTATTACTCTTTCACATAAATGAGTTTAATAATCACTTTTTTTTTTGTTCGACAATATATATTCGAAATGAACGCATATTACATAAACAAAAAAAACTGCAGATATAAAAAATACATTGTAGACATAATTTGCAGAATCATAAAAATATTATGATACAAATTTATACCAAAAATTATATATTTAAAAAACAGAAAATATTTTAAAAATCTACCCTACACACGCATTAAACTATATACGTATTACTGATATACATAACGAGTAAAATATAATGATTTTCTGGCATAAAAGGTACTTTTTATATATGTATATTGTATACGCAGTAATAAATAAATTCATACTTCATAATAAATTATATAATATTATAATATTCAGTAGCGAAGCGTTGGATAAGAATTAATTTTTTTTTGTACATCAAACGTTTTCATTGTGTTTTTGCATTAAAAATATCGTAAATCAGTTGCCTTTATTAAGGGTACACATTAAAGATTTTGGTATATAGTAAGAAGAAATATTGTTTTTCCTTCTAGCCAAAGCTTTTACCACCCAAACTAAGATTAGTTCCTATACAATTTGTTGTACAAACATTTTTTTTTTTAAATGAGTTAATTATTTGTGAAAATTAAATGTATATATTGTAAAACATATGTATGTGTAAAACTTTACCATATGGTTAACCATCTAAAAAAATTGTTATATAATTGCTCTGTTTTTTTCTGTATTATACATCATCAGCTCGCGGAAAAAGTATATAAAATACGGTACAGGTTTCTATTTGTACATATATTTTTCCCTAAAAAATATTTAATCTTACAAATAAAAATTATGTTAAGTGTGATTGAATTAAAGTGCCTAAATACTTCCTTCGCTCCTGCGTTTATATTATTATACATAATCCAATATACATTATTTATGTTTAAGTTAAAAATAACAAAATGTTGGTTGTGGGAAAAAATCACTTGCCTTTATATAAGATATTTAATTTTTTTACCTTATAAATAAATCTAAAAGTACACAATACACATATTTCTATGCATATAATAACTATATATACATAACAATGAACATTCAATTTAACATTTTAAGCTTATTAAACAAATTTCAAGTTTAATAAATTAAACGATTTTTCGTATATGTATACCTTCAAAATAATATAAATATTATTTTATAACCAATAATTTGCCTATATATATTCAAGGTATAAAGTACATTATATAGAATAATTGTTATATAAAATTAAATATTGAACTTTGTTATAACAACAAATAATAATAAACTTTTTGCATAATTCTCAATTTATATGTAATACTTCTCTAAAAGTCTAAACACATAATTTATGTTTATATAGAAAATATTTTGCAAGGAAAGTAAATTTTTTGAAGGTGCGTATAGACTTAAGTGTATATATAGGCAGGCATATTGGCCCGAATTATATATCAACGAGCAAAATATCATATTAGAGATCAAATTTCAAATTAACTATAAGTTTTCCTGTTTACGTATAAATTATATAAATATGTGATTTTTTTGTGTTGAATGATTTAAAAGGACTAATTGAAACCGCAGTGGCGGCTGGTGATACAAAAATATAGGATTTTTTTTTCAAAATAATTAATTTTAGGAACAATCAATTAAAATTACATACTTAGCAATATTTTTACAATATAATATTGCAGAACGAATCCTAAGTTCTTATCCTCATATAAAAATTTCAATCGCACGCATACTATAAAGAAATACTTTTTATATGAAATTAAGAGTGAAGTATACCTAGCGAGGATAGTGTTTTACTGCTTTAGAGTGGATTTCCATGTAAATTGATACAGCAAAGTAGAGCGAGAAGTACCTTTTATACGAGAAAAATATTA
>JANSTW010058279.1:0-11579 GCA_027564275.1 Diadocidia ferruginosa
TTGTCAGCAACTCGCACTAGCCATATTTTTTTGGTGATCAGTGGGGCGGGTTTTTTACACTATATGAGGAACCCTATTAGTTGATGTCATATACCCTTGTAGTACATTCTATATATTTTTTATTCTTTAAACCATATTAAAGGTAACGTATTTAACTTTATTTAACAATTACCATATAGAAACATTTTGCCGAATTGAATCGAATTTAGGATTACTAATTACATATTAATACAAAAATTCTCAATTGTACTATATAATTATATCAATATCTTTGGGCCAGTTTATTCGTTAGAGGGCATACACTCAAACGTTTTATGAGAAACAACATGAAAATACCCATTTGATATGATGATATTTGGAATTTATAATATTATTATATATTAATATAAAGTACTTATATTTTCTATAAAATACAAAGTACCTATATATACCTATATAGGAATATATAAAAAATATGATGTATTACAGATTTTGGATAAGTATAATAAAACCACATTATCAAGTATGCCTTATTTTTAACTGCAAACAAGAACGATAGAAGCAACTGTACATACTGTATATATAATATATATACAATCTATACAATATAAAAGAGGTTCCAGTTAAACGCTTGACTGAGCTTTTACATGAATAATAAGAAGTTTTTTCACATAGAGCAATTTTTCTTATAATTTATAAATATATTTACCTTAGATATTTCTTTTTTTTCTTCAAAAGATTATCAAAAAGTATAAAGATAAAATATATATATATATAATATACATTTATGATTATGTAACCGTTTATCTAAAGTTAACTTATATATATATTTAAAGCTAGATATATAATTTTACCTTAGAAAAAGTTAGTTTTTTCTTGTACGCTTTTTCTTTTTGAGAAAACATTAAATTTTAGGATATAATTTAAAGAAAACTTTAGCTATACATATATATAGGTCTGTATGATTATAGATAGCCGTATACTGCGTTATCATCTAATACAGCTCAGTTATTATATATATATATAAGTAATAAGAAAGTATATAGATGGAGCAAAAGATTTTAGGATATCCTATATAGTTATGTAAAATAAAGGTATACATTTTTGATTTGAAATATAGCATTTTTCGTCCTCATAAGTATATATAGAAATACCCTAAGATGACACAGGTAAGTTGCTTTCATTTTAAAATTATTAAATACATTTTTTTTCTCAAAAACATTATATACATGAACGATCTATTAATTTAATTTTTTGTCTTCATTTTCAAAATTATATTTCATATTATATTTTCCTAATAGAAGTCACGTTTAAGTATATGCGATAATAAATAATCCAGAGGAAAGTATATAAGAGGTAAGAGTCGTATAGGTGAATTTCGTTTTTATATATGAAGGGATGCCTGTAAAAACTAAAGAATTATTACATACAGCCCATGATATATTATAATAAATCAAACTAAAGTTGTATATTTAAGTAGTAAAACCATGAAAGAAAATGTCAGTATAGCGACATCTAAGATCTCCTCATTCAATCATTGCATTTTATATAGAAAATGCAATGGTTAAATAAGGAGATATCAGAATATCGCTACTGAAATTTTCTGGTTATTGTTAAAATGCAGACATTTTTATACTTTTTGTATGTATATTGATAATATGACAAATGATAATAATTTAACACAGCTATTTCTACTAATATTTTACTAAGGACAATATAAAAAAATTAATAAATTAATTAAATAAACTTATATAAGATATTATTTTCTGTTATATAATATTAATAACAAATAGAAATATGCGTTCAAAAGCATATAGTATTTAGTTATTTTTGGTCACATACTCACATCTTAAATATATTTTAATTTCAAAATCAAAATAGGAAAACCAAATTATAATTTATTCTATACATACAGATAAAGTTTTTCCATATTTACTTACCAAAATGTACATATTATGAAAGTAAGCAAAAGACCCAATAATTGAGCTAAGGGCCCACACTTGAATTACTGCAAGATATACTAGTGGCGGCATCCGCCATAATTCAGAAAATAATTTTGTAATCTATAATATAGTTATAAGCAGCAGTGAACCATTAACGATTGAAGATAATTTACAAATAGTTAAATGCGCTATTTAGTGGAAAAGGTCCACTTATTTATATTATAAGAAAATCTAAAAATTCTATTTGTTCAGTTGAAAAATCATTATTCAAAAACAGCAATTTTTAGTCTGGTTCATATCTTTTACCCTCTAAAAAAACTTTTAAATCCAAAATTAAAAAAAAATTACTTAGTTGATTTGAATTTTCATCAATTTGATTTATTTTTAATGATATAAAACTCGATTTACATTACACCTTTTTTAACATATGTCTCCATTAGGTTTGTGTCTAAAAAACAGTCTTCGAAGCACAAATTTTAAAATATTTTTTCATATTTATTGCTTTTAGAATTTATATTATCAAATGAAAATGGATTTATGTTAAATTAGTAGTTGCAAGTCTGTTTTTTAGACAGGCACATAAGGAGACATATGTTAAAACAGGTGTAGTGTAAATTGAGCTTTATAGACTATAGAGTATAGAGTGACATATAGGTAATAGGTATACAAATATAAATATAATTTTTATGTTTTTTGGTACAATATTTCATAAAACGGTAAATTAAAAAAAAAATAAAGATAAAATTAACAAAACTAGCAACATCCACTAGATTAATGACTAATAAGGATTATATAAAAAAATTAAAAAACTCATCTTGTTTAATAATATTATGTCTATAAAAAATGCCTAACTTTGAGTGTTTATAAAAACTAAACAAAGCTTAAATTCAAAAAACCATTCCCAACAATCATTAGATTTACCCTTTCCGAACGATATATAATATATATATATATATATTTGTTGAACAAAAGTTGTTTAATTAACCATCATGTAAAAGTGGATTGAAAATTACCTTGCATTAAGGTAGATCCCTCTTAATAAAGCAAGTTTAAATATTAAATTACATTAAAAAGGTGTTTTTTTCATGTTTGCAGTTTTATTTGTTTAGTTAATATTATACAAAATTGGTATTAGCTAAATTCGTTCATTTAATTATAAATATTTATTCAGAAATGGATAATAGAATGGATGAGCATAAGACACTGAAATATCATCCTTAATGAATGCAGCTCCTTTTTCACCAATCATAATGCCAGCAATACTCGTTTCTCCGGTTATAGTAATGGGGATAACACTGGAATCAATTACACGTAATCCTCTTACACCTTGTACTTTCAACAATGGATCAACTACAGCAAATGGATCACCAAAATATCCCATTTTATTTGTACCAGAAATTTGGCCATCACTGCTCGACATATATCTTGAATAACATGCCCAATATGCATCAGAATCGTATTCTAATTTATCACATTCTGGTAAATTAACTCTATTGTAGGTTGCATTAATCGCCTTAAATGCATCAGTATTTAATAATTTCTGGGCAACTCGAATGCCTCGAATAGCGGTTTCCACATCAATTGGGTTCTTAAGATAGTTAGTGTGGATGATTGGTGGATCGGCTGGATTATTGCTGCGTAATTCAAGATGTCCTCTGGATACAGGTTTCAATAATGTCACAAGAATAGCCAGTGCAACAGTATTATTGTTTGCGTTAATAATTGAGTTAGAAATATCATTTATATAACCAGTATTGGTAAGGAAGCCTTGCAAAGATTGATCATTACTGTTTAAAGCAGAAACTTTAAACTTTACGTCTGGGTTTGGATTAGCACTATCATATGCATTCAAATATGTTACAAAATTATTTAGACCAATATTGGAGTAAACACCACTTTTGGAATACAGGAAATTATAGAAACTATTGCCTGCGTCTAATGTAGTATCGTCTGGGTATGAAATAATAAAGGGAATATTAATATGATCTTGTAAATTCAAACCTACAGGCAGATTATTTATCAATTTAATGTTTTTATTTGCCAACTGGTTAAATGGACCAATGCCTGAATTTAATAGAATTTGTGATGAGCCAATGGGGCCTGCTGATAAAATGACTTCTTTCTTTGGAACAGCAGTAATATTAACATTACCAACACTTAATTCAACGCCAGCAATTGACCTATCCAGTTTGAATCTTAAATGTGAAACTTGAGCATTTTTCAGTATGTGCAAATTCGGTCTTTCGGTAGCCAATGTCAAAAATGCTTTACCACCGCTGCTACGTGTTCCATTTACTAATGTTCCTTGAACAGAACTATAACCAATATGTTTGTCTGCATTAATGTCGACAATATTGCCGAATCCCAATTGTGTCAAAGCGCTTTCTAATGTATCAACTATTGGTCCGGTAAAATTAAACCCACTTACTGGTAATGGACCGCCTGTACCATGATACAATGTATTGTTGGCAATTTGTGCATCTTGATTATCTTCAGATTTTTTAAAATATGGCAATACATGCTCAAAACTCCAATGTCCATTTGTTAAGTATTCCCACTCGTCGAAATCGTGACGATTTCCTCGTATATATAACATGTCATTTAGTCCACCAGAACCACCCAGCATTTTTCCGAAGACAAATTTTGTACCATTTTGTGTTCCCTTAGCCGAAAACAATGAAGGTTCAGTTTGAAAACCCCAATCAACATCTGTTCCAACCATTTGTGTATGTGTCCCGGGTACCTTAATAAAAGAAGATTTTTTTAAATTAGATTACTTTACAAAAAAATTAATACACTTACGGATGATTCAAGTGGTGGATTAGAACCAGCTTCAACTAGTAGCACAGATATATTTGGATCTTCAGTTAAACGACTCGCGACTACTGAACCAGAAGAACTGGCGCCAATAATAATATAATCGTATTCTGGCAAACCTTTAATATTTATCAAATTATATATTAGTTCGTTTTATACTAAATACGTTTAATTTTTTCATACCATTTTGAATTGCTGATACAGCAATATCGTTTGGCCATTGTGGCAATAAGTTACATTGGTCGGAATTTATCGATGCTACCAACAATCCCAATAGCTGAGCAACTGGACCAACGCTACCATTACTACAAGATAAACTTGAAGAATCCATAATTATATAATATTTTCTGTTAAACAATTATTATTATCGTGTGGTGCAGTTTGCTCGTATTGTATTAAAATAAATGTAATTATTTTTAAAATAACTTCTTTTATACCAAAAAAAAAGTTATTTTATCAAGTGGTTTAAAATATAAATTTGCATATAATAACCCAGTCAAATTATACAAAATATTTTCGTCGATAAAACTGATTTTTTTAAGTAAACTTAGTATTTCTTTTTCATCATCCACGAGAGACGAGATTATCGCAGGAGCATATAATATACATAAATATTCGCCACTTTCTACGCATTATTATATCTCCATTATTGATATAATTTCTGGGTAGAATATTTTTCGCATTATAAATTTGTTAACAATTACTTGCAGGCGTAAATCAATATAGTGTTAAATCAATCAAATTATAACATAGAGACCATTCGTTTTGAATTTTCTAACTTTTATGTTTTATTAGATCTGTGGGGCACAGTGTAAAATAATACAGTAGTAGCTTTTGAAAATTTGAAATACGATTTTATTTTCCTAATTTGAATGACCTTGTTTTCATTGTAGAAGCAAAATTCTGTCTGAGAATATGACCGACAATATTTTTAGTTCATTGTAGAGGCAGAATTCTGTCTGAGAAGATGGCCGACAATTTGGCGAAAAATTTTGCGATTTGCAATGACTTTGTATAGAATAGATTTTGTTCGCCACAACCTTTCAAAAAGTGTATTTATTCATATATACGTTTCTCCTTACAATTCGCTTTATCTACACATATCTCAGTGGTTCACTTCATTTGAAGGAATGCCTATTTGGGACTATCTGGAGAGTGTTATCCATCTCCGCTGACGACGGGTTAGCCTAGAAATAGTGCAACTCTTGTCGATATATGAGTAAATACACCCTTTTTAAAGGCTTTGGCGAATAGCTAGTTATGTCATGTTGCAAAAATATTCACTTTTCGTTGACCGATAGCCGTGTTTCTAAATTTTAAAATTTGTTTAAAGATCTTTAAAGACTTTTTTTTAAAAGATAAGAAACAATTTTTATCGAAAATTTTAAAATTATTTTGTCTAGTTTATGCTCTACTGAGTTCTGGTATCCGTATATTGAACGACTTCTCACCAAATAAATCGCACTACTTTTTTTCTATAATAACAAGTCGTCCAATACGGATATCATATTTACGATTCTCAATTTTGACATGTAGAATTATTCTGCGAGCAAAGTATAGAACTAAATACAAGCCTTCATATATTTGTTCGTTGTAATTTGGGTAATACAAAAACCAGCAAATGTATTATTTTTAAATTTAACAAATCCTTTTTTTAAATAAATTATGATTTTTCTCCTAAATACCTATACTATATAATATTACGTACATACGTCACTCTTACAAACTAATAACGGGCATAATCTTTGAGATTTTTATTTGGCAATATTGTTTCTATCTTTGATAAAACTTTGTTTTCTATTAAAAAGTGTTTGTAAATTATATTTGTGATAGTTGTTAGATCTTTTAATGACCATATATCTAAGACAAAACAAAAGTTTCTTTTTTTTAAGTACATAAATATTTTTAAAATATTCGTAATTCGAAAATAGTCCTTTTGGACCAAAAAACTTTTATTTAGTGAATAATCAACAAGATTGTTCACTAAATTTGTATATAGATTGAAAAACTGCATAAATAAAAAACCGCAAATCTATAACCATCCAAAATGAATGCCAGTCATTTGATAGAATTTTATATTAAATGGTCGATAGAAATCACGTAATCGATCAATTGCTGCTGGATCAATGTATGGATGATTTCGTCCTTTTGTTTTGCCCAAACAATGTGGACTTGAGCGTGCCTCAGACTTGAGCAGACATGGAAAACCTTTTGTTGAGTTGAAGTAGAAGTGTTTTTCGGTAACAACTCGTTTCAAACCCAAGAAATCCTGAAATTTTATAAAAAAAAATAAGTTTAAAATATACATGATTTAACCAAGTTCTATACGATATACCTGAACTCGTCCCATTTCGAAAGCCGGATCGACAATTAACCGTTCTCCGCTAATGAACAAAAGTTGTGACAGTGGAAAATACTGCAGCCATCTTTCTAAATGCCGAGCGTAAACGCCAATTTTTACTGGACCCCATGATGTATCAACAACTCCTGAAATAGATTAATTATAATTCAGATGATTGGAACTAGTAATGAATCCACAGAAGAAGACGACCTAAGTCTTCATGGCGCCGAAAGATTCTGCAGGAAGCCGAAGTCGGTGGAAAGAACTTCAATGTAAAGGCCCTGGCAAGAAATCTAGTGCGTTGGAAGCACTCTATGGAGTAAAAGATGAGATGAATTGAGATGTTTTGGGGTTCCGGTGATCAGGAGTTCAAGTGTTCCGGGAATAATAGGTTCAGATGTTTAGGTATTTAGGGGTTCAAGTGTTCATGGGTTCAAGACTTAGGTGCTCAAGTGATCCGGAGTTCAGGAGTTCAAGGGTTCAGCTTCAGCTGCTTTTTGGTTCAGGGATTAAGATATTCAGGGTTTTCGGTGTTCAAGGGTGCAGATGTTCAGGTGTTCAGAGGTATAAGTGTTCATTGGTTCAGATGCTCACGTGATCCGGAGTTCAGCTGCTTAGGGGTTCCACTTTGACTTTAGGGAGCTCAAATGCAATGCCAGAGTATGCACAAAAAAACTCACGTTACTTAAAAATTGTTCGAATCCGTCCACTTTTTTGTGTCTGAAATAAAGTGGTTCGCCATTGGATCAATTTGGCAACATTTTATTAGTTTTTTATACTCTGAAATTACATTTAGGGTCTATAGGACTTAAACTCGAAACTCCTGCTCACAAGGCGATTGGTCACGTAGATTTTTATTTTTTGATCAGATAATACATTTTAGAGATTTAAAAAAATAGCAAAATCAGCATCCCACATTTGCTGACGGCTCCCAGACTGATTTTTATACATACCATATGTTCCATTTGAAAATGCAAGTTCTTCGAATTTTTTCATTCCTTGTTTTTTGCTTGCGGCTTGAGTATAATCAGATATGGCACGGGTTACTGGATCTCTAACAACTACCAGTAATCTGAAAATATATCACATTTTACATAAATATAAATTACAATTTTTATTTTATTAAGATTTACTTTGTCCCCGGATTCATATGATGCACACGCTGTGGCACTTCTTTTGTAATAAAATAACTCGGTGTTTTTTCCATTGTCATTTGTCCCTCGAGCGTCGCTGGCATGTGATTTCGATACCAATGAAAACCTTTTGCATAATGACGATCAAAAAAATGTACTTCGCATCCGGCTGCCCGAACGTCCGGATGCAATCGAATAAATTCTAATAAAGCTCTTGTACCACTTTTTTTAACACCAATAATTAAGGTGTCGGGTAAATGTCGATTGGGTCGCAGTCCTTGTTGTCGTAAAAAACGATATTTTGGTGATCCGTCAGTTTCATTAAAAAGATTAAAAATGCCTCCAGTCAACGGAACCACTCGCACAATTGAACCTAAAATTTTTATTTGTTCAGGATCGGATTCTTCAGTTGGCGTAATTGTACTAGTTGTAACTTCACGTGTCTGGAAATTATTAAACTGTATATTATTCGTTTTAAAATAAACACAAAATTGATAAACTTTTACCTTTCGAAACGTTCGATTTATGCTCGATACTAAACATGAATTAAATGTATATGAAAAATATAGCATAAATATACAAAGTAAAATTGTAATAGCAATTGTACGATTTGTTAAATTTGAATACCATTTTGTGATCATCATATTTGTGTTGCTATATAGAAGTTCAGCTGAAAATAAAATGGAAAAACACAATTTTTTTGTTAGTTTTTCTTAAGAAAGGTATGCGAAACATGTATATATATATAGATTTGTTTATCCAACATTTCTCAATAATTCTATTTAAGAAAAATCAATTTCTTCTACACTTTTAACAAAACATTTAAAACGAATTTTGTTTTAAAAAGAAACCGTATTTACTCATTAACGATTTAAAGGAGTTACTTATTAAAGCCGGTGGTCAGCCCATATATGACACATAGCTCTCATATGCTTAAAATGTTAGATTTACTATATATAATAATAAATGTACTAAAAAAAGTTTCAGAAAAATCAGTAAATTTTTAATGAAAATTTCATATAAAACTAAAACAGCCATCAAATTCAAATTTGCTTTAGTAGCTTTGAAGCAAGTCAAACACTTAACCTATGAGAGCTAGAATATTGGCTTTCAAAATTGTCGGCCAGCTTAATACACATAATATATTACTTACATTTTCGCGCCTTTTTTTCAGTGCAATTTTAATTTCTTTATTTAATTAAAAATATATAAACAGTTAGTATTTCATAGCCCGACAGCGTGAATATAAAAAATTCTTAACATTTCTTTTTTAATTTACTATTTTTAATTCATAATTTACAAAAATATACATTAATTAAATAATAATAATAAACTCTTGGCTAAATGGTATAAATAAAATTATGCAATTAAGAAACAAATTCTAAAATTAAACACGAGTAACTTGTATGTATTATTAAAGAGTATATTATATTATGTAGTTGATAGTTCCATCAAGCGTTCAACAAAGACTAACTACTACTAACTACTTTTCTTTGGGTTTTATTTGCGAATTTTTGCTTAGTTAAACAAAATGTATACAAACAAATGTTTTTATAATATTTTATGACCAACAATTACACTAATAATAATAATAATAATAAAATATTATTATATAACGAGAGTTTATACAAAATATCTTATACGAGTATACACCGACTATAGGTACATCATGCTGGTAATTTTATTCTGATTGCATCAAAACTAGCACAAATTACTATAAACGGTTATTATTGCTATTCAGTTTTATTTAAATGTTGAAAATGTAGAATGTCACATTAATATTATTGTAAAATATGGAAATTCGGTCAAAAATTTCTTGAAGAAAAAAAATAGGATGAGCCTTAATTTTTGCCTGCGACCATAAAATACTTACCCTTACCAAAATTTTGCCAAATGCTCTAGTTTATCATTTTCATTTTTACAAAAAAATTTATAAAAGCCCCATCTTTTATAGACTAAGAGACATAAGTTCAAATTCACAAAAAATACACCAACCCCTTTTTTGAACTGTTTCTTAATTTTTTACATCGGAATCTGTTGATATTAGTTTTTAGTAGAAAAGATGTATACCAACTCTAGTATTTTACTCCTTTGGAATTGCTTACTCTAAATGCAAATTCAGAATTCTGATCTATACTTTTAAATCTCTCATTTATGTGGTAATAAAGCTGGATTCAGACGTGGAAGATGAAGATCATGTATGTAGATCACATCAACCCGATACGAATGATCGATATTTGGTCTTTGTCGATTTTAAACAAGCGTTTGATAGCTTGGATCTAGATATATGATGTGAAAAATATTGAAGAGTTAGGGTATTCCTGAGAAGCTTCTGAATATCATTCAAGGACTTTACATGGAAGCAATCTGCAGAGTCAGAGCCTGAAGCGATCTAAATCTTCAGCTGCTACTGCTTCCGAACTAATATTTTGATGCTGCTCGCTTCCAAGCACGCTTGAGCAGAAAATTCAAGAATTTGCTGCTGCTCGCCGAAAAAATTAACATATTTGCTGCTGCCCGAACAAAAAATCACAATGTATAAAAATAGAACAAAAAAACGGGGCAGTATAAAAAATTGACAAATGGCAACCAATATAATTATCAGATAGGATAAAACCTTTTTTAAGGCAAAGACAAGACCGCTAACAATATTATGCAAGCTAATACAGCCTCACAAAAGTTATATGCTTTTTAAAATCAAATAAATTAAGCGCGTCTTAATTTATCTGATTTGAAATCATATACTGCTATTGTTATGGGAGACATGAATGCGAATTGAGAAACTGAGTGTTGGGAAGACACGGAACTGGAAACAAGAACAAAAATGGTGAAATTTTTGCGGTAATGTGAATAAATAACAACTAACATTATCATAGTTGGCAAAATGTTTCCCCAACTCAATGTTCATCAAGTAACACAAGGTATCTATAGATAGCAGAACACAAAATCAAATTGACCACATCATTATAAGCCGAAGGTGATGATCTCCGAAACCGCAGGAGCGCCGATGTTTATATAGTGACACTAATATTTTAGTCGGCACAAATCGCATGAAGGTGGCTGCAAATATCCTAAATGTACCAAGAACTCCGCAAAAATTGAAGGTTGCCCTGGAATAAGATGATGTAGTTGTTTCAAATACAACCTCAGAGATACGCTACGAAAAGCATTTATAAAAAACTGTCAAAAACATCAATTAATGATTCAGTTCCTAGACGTGCAAAAATCCAACCCGCCATAAAAAAGAACCTAAAATGCTAACAACATTTCAGCTGAAATATTAAGTATGAGAATTTTATGAAATTCCGCTTGGACAGAAGACCTTATTATTAAACTGCTGAAGTAAGAAGACCTCACATCTTGAGA
>JANSTW010058290.1:0-11574 GCA_027564275.1 Diadocidia ferruginosa
AACATTATTCATTTTTTAGATGAATTAAAAAATTAAATAAATGTATTTATCAATTTTACATATTTAAAAAAAAAGACAAATTTATGTCATGTCTTAATTTTAAAATATTATAAGATACTAAAAATAATTTAGATTTATTTCAAAAATATAATAATAAAAAATTAATAAATTGTTAACTAAAATTAATAAAATTATTATTTTATTTAAAGTCGAGTTCTATATATTTTAATTAATATAATTATTTTTTTTTTAGAAAAAGTCAGCCTTAATCATTTCGAATAATAATAATTAATAATAATTTTGTAGTAATACTTGTTTTGTATATATAAATTATTATTATTATATAATTATGTTATTATTATTGGAAATATTGTATTATTATTAATTATATTTAGTAAATATTATTATTTATTTAGTAAATTTTTCTTAAATTCTAAATTAGTTTAAGTGGTTTTCTTGCGGTATTTTAATATATTAATAATAATAATTAATTTAATAAATGACGTAGAAAATCGGTCTATATATTGTTTGTCTGTTGTATATATTTAATAATATTTTATTAATTAATTATTATTGTAATGTATATTTTATAATATATAATATTTTATAAATACCATCGAAAAGCGTCGTTTATTAATTTTAATTGTATATATTATTAATAATAATTATATTATTTTTTGTTTACATTTGTAGGCTCTAAATGTTTGTTTTTTGTTAAGTAATTTTTGTAGCGTTTTCTTCCTAATATTATTATTAATTAATTATTATTATTTTAAATTATTTCGATTAATTATCATTTTTAATTTTTCTTCTTCTGGCAATTCAACAATATAATTTAATTAATTAATTAAATAACTAATACGAAAATTTTGGGAATAAAGAAACATTTTATGGTATTTTTAATTGTTTTTTTTTTAATTTTTTTATTAATTTATAAAAATTATTAATTTATTGTATATATTTTTTTGTATATAAACGTAAAAAACTGTATATTAGAACCAAAATTTTTGAAAAAGATTGTTTTTGTTTAAATATATTATATTAGTCTTTTTGAGTCTGGATTTTAGTTTTATGGTATTTTAGATTATATAGAATTAGTTGTACGTTGTATTTATATATTGGCTCTA
The DNA here is from genome assembly GCA_027564275.1 of Diadocidia ferruginosa. Lineage (NCBI taxonomy): Eukaryota > Metazoa > Arthropoda > Insecta > Diptera > Diadocidiidae > Diadocidia > Diadocidia ferruginosa. The sequence goes on from JANSTW010058290.1 coordinate 1,128, forward strand.
TATAGTTTTATGCAAGTTTTGGAAGTTTATGTCAATTTGGAATCATTTAAGTTTTTCTAAGCTACAGCAAATTTCAAAATCCTTTAAGAAATGTAAATTTTTTATTTAAATTGAAATTTTGAAAAATCAATTACTATGTCTCATATTTATATAAATATAATAAAACCTAACCTCACAACAAGTGAACAGTTTTCGTTACATTTACTTTATTCTTTTACTCATTCTATTCCACTGAAACTTGTACAAAGGTTCCATTCGAATTCAAATTCGATTCTGTATCACAAAAACAAAACAATACCGACTCGGTAAGATAGAATCAGGTCAAAATTGGCTTGCAAAAGCTTTGTAAATGATCATAAACTTAGTATTAAAAATAAGGGCATATCCTCACAACGTATTGTTTTTTCTAATATTTATTACAACTAAACGTTGAAAATTTTAGTTCCTATACGCTGTGCTGGTATGCAGCGGGTTACATACAGAACACCGCATGTAGCAACTTTAATATTATCGTTTTGGTTGTGTGCATTTGCGTTCAAACAAAATTTGGAGAATCTACACTTTATTGATTATGGCCCCATGTCCCTTCGGGAGAGGGGTCTACCAGACTTCTAAACCACTTTAACTCTTGGCTTTCTCCCCCCGTTTGGACGGAGAGGGGGTCAAAGTTTGATCAAAATTTCAGAAAAATTGAATTTTTGGAAAGGTCTCAGAGAGAGGTAAGGCGTGTATGGTATCAAATAAAAGGTATTACAAATAACTATCATTTAAAAAGTTAGGGCAAAATCCAACACTCCGTTTAGGTGGGTGAAGCAGAAGAATTTTTCATATATTTGTTCGTAGATACAAAATGTTGGTAGGTGTCAAATGAAAGGTAGACTTTTGGAGCAGTTAGCCATAAAACTTTTAAAGCTTAAGAAAAACAAACGTAGCCCATTAAAAGGGCAAGGTCCGAAAAAATCTAAAAATTCAGTTTTTTGTCCTTATCAGGGGGTGTCGAATCCCTTGCTTTATGTTAATTTTCTTACACCCCCTGCTAGAAGTCGGGAAAGGGCCCTTTTAGGGAAAAAAATATAAAAATACGGTTCCTGTACCTTTTACATTATCAAGCGGATGCCGCCCCCCCCCGCTCCACCTGCTAGGATTCGGGATAGGTCCCCCTACTAGAGTCGGGGGCAAGAAAAAAAATATAACAATACGGTTCCTGTACCTTTAACATACCCCTGCTTTGTGTTAATTTTTTTATCAAAAAGAGCTACCGCCCCTAGGGTATCATTAGATTTGTCTTTCCAAATTGCATAGTTAGCTTACCTCTTGAATGATGAGGAAAGAGCTTAAAAATGGAATTGAGGTCCCCCTCATTTCCATATAATTATTTTTTAGAACAATTTTTTATTTATTATTTAAACACTTCCGACACAGTCCACACCCGACACTGATAAATATCGGTTCTATACCTTTCATTTGACACCCACTAAAAATGTTTATCTTGGCACCTCCCCCTCATACGAACAAACTAACTTTTCTATTTGATACCACAGAATAAATATAGAAAATTCAGAATGGACACTTAGTGTACAAACACCGTAGCTTGAAAAAATTTGAATTATCGTCCTTTACGCCACTTGTGTTGATTGAACAAACTATTCACATGAATAGGGAACCTACGAAAAAACAGGTTACTGATAACATAGCTGGTGTACTGATACTATGATTTTCATTGACGACTATCGAAGATGAAAAGTTTTCAGCAAATACTGCCAACTGCTTAGCTCACTTATTTGTTCTTAATGATTACAAATTCTTTTGCACAAAACTATAATAACCAATGTGTTGGTATAATATAAAAAATGTCTGTTATTCCGTTTATAGGGTTATGTAAAGGTTATTAAAGGTTATAAAGGTTTAGTATTCTGTATAAAAAACTGCAGTTAATATAAATATTGACTAATATTATATAAAATAGCTGTAAATATTTTGGGTAAAAAATAAAAATTTAGAATTTTCAATTCAACAGTAAATATTTATTCTTCATTGATTTTATGATCACCACCGGGTGATATAGCCGAATCAACCGTCATAGATTGTGGATTATAACTAGGCAAAAATGGATTTGTCGACGAAAATTGCACCCGATACGAACCGAGAGTATTATAGCCACCGTTACTTGTGGTCGACGTAATATGATGTCGACCGCCACCATTACTACCCGCACCGTTTGTCGTATGCTCAAATTCATTACCTAAAATGGGATTTTGAATATTGGAATGGGATTGTTGATTCAGGATGGATGAATTGGTAAATGCATTGGATGTTTTTGGCAAAGTTCCATAGATATTCATACTACTTGTGATGTGATTGCTTTGTTGATGAGATGACGAGGATGAGTGTAAATTATTACCAATATTATTACCTGGACTTGATGTGAAATTAATGGGTTGTTGTTGTTGATTCTTCAAGGTATAACTTGATTCTGATTGATATAACATATTTCTAGCTACATTCGAAGGTAATGTATTAGTATTACTTATTTGTCTAGATGGTGACGAAGATGAGTTATTATTTTTACGCAATGAATTTGATGGCTGTGATGACAATGATGATGTGTTTAGTTCATTATTCAATAATGCTGATGATGTATTCTTAAGATTTATACTACTTGAGGGAAATTGATAAGTTCCTAATGATGGACTACTGGATATTTGATTTTTTAACGATGCAAATGAATTATTAGGCTCAATTATTGATTGTTGCTGTAATGCTGATGATGTATTCCGATGTTGAGTTAATGGTGACAATGCCTGTTTTATTGCTGATGCCGTTGATCCTCTGTCCAATGTTCCGCCGCCTCCACCATTATTACCGATTATATTCGATGTGTTGTTTGATTTTAGTTGATCTTTTATTGAATATGAAGATGCTGAGGATAGGGCAGCCGAGGATGATGATCCAATTAAATCGGTCGAAAAGAGAACACTTCTTGTTGGAAGTGCCGTTGAGGATATTGGTCCATATGTATTACTGACAATGCTACTCTTTGTTTGTCGTTCAAGTGTACTTAAAATTAGATTATCTTTGTTGACACCACCTGCATCCTTATTATTAAAATTGTGTGTATCTGGTTGTTGTTTTATCGAATAACTACTACCGGATTCCTTAAATCGTGCAGTTGACGTTGATGTTAGACTTATTGCTGGTGATGCACCACGTTTAACGGTGTCAGTTCCTAAGTTATTTTTTTATATAGAATAAATCAATTTCAAATATTTTATACAAAATTACCCGATCCCGAACCGGAATTTGTTGAGGTTGAACTACTGCCGGGGGAGGGTGTGCCTGGCAGTGGCGATAGGGCGCGAGCCGCCGAGTCCGCTGAGACCACCAATTGATGGGGCTAAAATTTAGATTTTATTTTTTAACTAATAATAATTATCTCTTAATTCACCAGAGAAACTAAGCAGTAACCATACGTCGGGTTAAATATTTTGTTTATGGTTAAGTAACTAAATAACCATCTTAAGTGTTAGAAATTCCCGCGGATAGTTAGAATTACCCAAATTTATTTTTTTACCCCAGGATAGTTAAATAAATTACCCGTCCGGCGGGTAAAAATTACCCTCAAATCAGGTTGAAATGGTGTAATCATAACTATCCGCTGGTAAAATTTACTCTCCGGGAGGGTTTAATTAACTATCAGGATGGTTAAATACAAACTAACCATCCGATAGTAATAGCACAGAATAAATATAGATAATTCAGAATGGACACTTAGTGTAAAAACAACGTAGCTAAAAAAAATTTGAATTATTATCGTTATTTACGTCACTTGTATTGATTGAACAAACTATTCACATTTAAAATGTAATAGAGCAAGGTTTTAGTTCACAATACACTCAATTTCTTCAGTACAAAAACCGAGGCGCTGCATGCTTTGTGGGTTGAAATTGTTGTTGTTTTACATGCTTTACCCCACAAGTTCATCTGGCAAGAAAACTGAGCAAAACCATGGTCTATTGCAAAAATCTGTCAAAATAAGAGAGCGAAAAATTCGAGCGGGAAAATTTTACACTACCGAAAAAAGATTTTAGTGTTGCCATATAGAAATATGGCTGATTTTAGTATTGCTGCAGTAAAAATATATAAAAGTTTCTCCTGACAATCAGCCATGTTGATTATTATTTATTCCGCGGACATAGGTGTTAAATTTTATGAATTTTCTCATAAATTCTACACTCTTGGTTTCTGTGTGTAGGTTCAAGATTATATGATCAATCGAGTTTCACTTGAGTAATTGTAGATTACATAATAACTCGAAAAAAGATGGGAATCATAATATTTCAAACATTATGGCAGGTCATTAATGAAATGGCTTAATAAAATGGGTCCTGAGACTGATCCTTGTAGGACACTGGAAGATATGTACAATATATATGAATATATGTTATTAGAAACTGTGATTTTGTAACGATTTATTGGATACGATTTGATAAAGTGAATAGATGAAAAAGCCAAAACAACTTTCCAGCGTAAATAAAAACCTATTGTGGTCGATTCTGTCAAAGACCTTTTACCAAAAAAATAAAATGTCATCATACCTGTTGGGCCACTTGTTGCAAGACTCGAGGCGATTGAATTGACGGAGCCACTGCTGATTGATACTGATGATTGGTGGGAGTGGCTGAGAGATGATGCAGTCCGATGGAGGGACTGTTGACTACTGAACCCGTGATATGCAGACTGGGCTGAAATTTGCCCGCTTGCAACGCATTGACTTTGTTTCCACGCTGCCCTGCTGGCTCGCCGCGACGACCTGTCTACATACGACTCTGTATTAACCATATATAGAGTGATGTAATATATTAATTTGTTTATGAATTTATGAATGAATATGGCTTTTGGAGTTTTGTGATTTTCGGACGTGTGAGTAATTATAACTATTTTTCTATCAATATTTTTGTATATTGTTTCTTATTGTTTATGTCATTTTGTGTCAATTTAAAAAAAAACTATATAATTTGATTAAAGATTACGTTACCTGAAGTATTTGTTTGTTGTGGTTGTGGCCAAATTTGCAGTAGATATTTAAGAACGGCTATCGGTTGGGCATGATCGACTTCGGTACCCGGTGCAGTATTTGATGAATGTAACATTAATGGCGGACCCATTACTGTTGCTAAAGCTTGGGCAGACATTTTGTTGCGTTCGCATGCTGATACAACTAATGATAAATGATCCAAAAGAAATACTAACGTAGCCTAAAAATTAAACCGATATATTTATGTGATCGTTTTAAAATTTAAGTGTCTAAACTTACTCTATTCGCTCTAGGCAAGCAATCTAATATACTAAGCATTAATTTTGCGTTGCCTTCAGGATCGTCAGGTAAACAGACGGCTGTATTAATATAAAATGAAATTAGTAAATATTTTTTTGTAGTTGATACGATTTAACCCACCTAACGCATCTACAGTCATTTGAAATAGACATCTAGTAAAAAGTGGTTCTGGTAATTCCCTGAGATAGTCCTTGAGAACGCCAGTTATAACATTGATATCAGGAACATGATCTGGACTCAATTCAACGGCTCGGCAATTGCGTTCAAACGCTTCACGTAGTAAACGTTTTTTCGTCGCTGAACCACATAGTCTGTACAAACCGATAATATCAAGACCACGCCTTTCGATCTCTTCAACACATCGCCTTAGAACAATTGGAACTGGTGCTTGACCAGGATGAATTTTCGATTCACGAGTCACTACACCATCTAAATCAGCACCAAACAATTGTGGATAACCAGCACGTAAACTGGGCAAGCCACGCCTTCGATACAGTGTTATCGGATCGGTATGCCTTAGTCGCAAATAAATTGTACCCCTTGGTTCAACTTTTAAAGCTAATTGATGCAATGGAGATTGTCGCAATACAGTTGACAATGAAACCGCTCCTCGATAGCATAGCTTATGTCGATGTTGTGGATCCCATGAGTACACCAACACATCTAATTGTTTATTGCTTACTAAATCTAATTCAAACGATTCATCCCAATCAAATTGTAAATCACCAGATCGAACGACAGTTCGAGCCTTATGAACACGATCACATTCCAGCACACAATACAAATCACGTACAGAACCTTGAGCTGTCTGTTGAGTACCTTCTGGCGTCGAACGAAGTCCTCGTCCGGCTAATAAGTGTATCCAAATCATTCCAGAAACGCCACCAATATCAAGAACTAAAATATTAAAATGTTTGAAAAAAAAATCCAAAAAATATTTATCAAAAGTCTTAAGTACCAGGCTTGTCCAACTTATATTTAGCAAACTCAGCCGGATTAATGTCAATTTGTCGATGAGTTCTCGGTAACGTTGTACTCGGAGTGGGTGCGGGACTTTGATGTCCACTCATGCCACTACTTGGACTTGCCGGCCCAGCAGTAAATTCTAATAACTGTCGCATTCGTCGAACACTTGGCGATCGCATAGATGATGCAACACCACCGCCGGCTCCACCAATGTGTTGTGTGGATAACGAGCGCACGGGCACCGATGATATGCCACGCGGAGCTCCTAAATGACGATCTAATGTACTTGTCAGTCCACCAGTTCGACTGCTATAAATGCTTTCCGTCTGAAATATTAGGATAAAAATAAAGAAGTTCTTTCGGAAAATAAAAATGTCTTACATTTTTCAAAGCATCATGAATATTTTCTGCACTACACGAAAAACGATGAGCTCGCTGTTGATTTAGTATATCTCTAGAGGCTCGCATTTGTTCGCATATGGCCGAACTGCTTGGCGCACGTCTTAGCCACGCTCGATATTCGTCCGATGTAAATATTGATGGACTTGCTGAAATACGACCGCGTAAATCACGTTCTGCTCGTCTTGCTGGAAGTTCTGGTGCTGATAATGCACCGTCACTATCGTCTGTTAATCTATCTCCGATTCGTGTTCGTAAACCCATTCGTGCACCAGGCCGTTCTCTTGGTAATGAGTTAAACTTTGCCATATCGGGTCCACCGCCTAATGCCGTTGTACTGCCCCTAGGTATGCTGTTGATAGTAGGTCGATTGTAATAGTAATAAGATGGACGTGGTCCGATTGTTGCTTCTGTATCACTCGAATAGTCTAATGTTGGTCGTGATCTTCTCGATAAAATTGATGTATTTGCTATGGGTGCTCCGTATTTCGGTTGCGCGCTACGAGAGGGCTGTGGATCATATCGACCGTATCGACCCAATGTCCCACCGCCCGTTACTGTACCTGTTTTTAAACTAGATCGAAGTAAAGAATTTCGACCTAACGATTGAAAATCTGAATATTCTACACGAGGTAAATGTTGATCGGAACCACTTCGAGGAAATCGTATATGTGACTGGCTATTAACAACACCTGTGCCGGCCGACATTCGTCGTCCAGGACCACCCGGATAAAATGAATGTACTTTCTCGGCTAGACTCTCTAATGTTCCGGCATTTTGATAGTATGCATGCGACGGTGCAAAACTGTGACTTTTTGGTTGTTCCGTAATAACAGACGGTGGTGGCGGTGGCTTATAACCCCAACTTGGCGGTTCGCTTATTGTATTCGGTCGATTATTATAATATAAATCTAATTGTTCGCTCTGTGGACTATAGTTATTTAGGCCGAGACCGAGTCTTGAGCGTGATTCTGTCATTTCTCTGCCATCACCTAAAAAACAATATATATAAATTAAAACCTAATTTTTCGCATATAAAAGTAAATTATTTAACCTGTTCGTCTTTCTCGAGACGATCTTGACCGTGGTACTCGATCCATATCGTCAACATCTTCTTCACGTAAATCACGTTTTATAACAACAACTGGAGGTGGTTTTTGTTCGGGTCGAGACATCGACGTAGGGCCCGGCGAATTACTACCACGGCCGCCTCGTCTTTGACGTATGGCCAATACCAGACGACGCGGTATTGACATTATTATGACAACATCATCCAATGACATGTGCGTAACATCGACCAGATTAACAGCTAGAATTTCATCACCAACCTGAAATAGATAAAAAAATATTATAAAAATATGTTTAAACGTGTTCTAGACTTTAAAAGATAAATTCTCTAAAATTAAATTTAAAAAATAAAGAAATATTTTTTCGTGGTTCGGCCAACACCGAAAATTGGTTGTATAAGTTACGCAAGAGTGGCTGACAACGCTTAAATATTTATACAACCGTCAATGTTATCAGATAGAAAAGAAAGTAACATTTTTTTTAAATAAAAATATTTTTAAGACTCAAATCACAAATGTAATTCATCATTCGTGGCAGTGTGACCTGACATAACACCCAAATTTTTAACGAGCTTAAAGCACACACAAATTTATTTATTATTTTTGTCTTCGCTATAAATTGTTAAAAAACGATTAAATTTCCCTTTGAAAAATTTTAAACAAAGCAATGGGTTTATAAATTGGTTGCTATAACTGCGGTTTGCGAATTAGAAAAAAATTTAGAAAAAAGCTTGTTTAAGCTTTTGGGTATTATGTATTTGGTTTTTATGTCATGTCACCTTCGTGGCAAAAAAGTGGGTTAAAAACTCCCTGTGTTATAGATCTCAAAATATAAAGGATAATTTAAAAATATGTTTTTTTTTCGAAAATTATTTATCTGTTTTAAAAATAATACTCCAATCCACATTATTTCGATAACAATTTTCGTTAAGTTTTGAAGTCATGTTTAATAAAACTTAAATAAAAATCTATATCAAATTTGTATGAAAATATTTTTTATATGAAGTCTTCTACTCACAAAAAATTTTTTTTTGATTTCTTCAAAGCTAAAAAATATTAAAACACAAGAAAATAAATGTCCAAACCTACACACATATATGCCCATCATCATCATCATATATTACAAATTCTCCCCGAAAAAAGCAATCATAACAATTTTCATCGTATATCCATATACATACACACAACATCGTACACATTATAAAAGCCCTAAACTACGAAAATTTATCGATTTTTCCGGCATCATTTCATTCCACATTATTATGTTAAAGCTTTTTATTAAAAAAAAGCAAAACGAAACGAAAAAAAAATCCCTCTAAAAGCTGCTGTGGATGGGTGTGTTTAATACAACAACAACATAACTATAAAATGAATAAAAAAGGAAAATAAAATACAGGAAATAACTCTGATAGCAGCGGCAGCAACGTTTATAGGGTTTTGTACAAAAATAAAAATGATTTTATTGTTATTATACAATTGCTGTAAACACGTGGTCATTGTAAATATATTGAACAATAAAAGCTTTAGGTGTTAAAGTGTTAAATAAAATAAAATATTACACAATATAGTAAGTTATATAACTAGGTCGATCCCGCAAATCCTTCCCTCTTTCAATATTATATCAACGCAGTAGTATATAGGTATACGACAGCCGCCTATTGTTATTATTTAAATTATTTAATTACATAATTGTGGAATTGTTTTCATAATCCATAAACCATTGTTTCCATAGAAAATTTGATTTTCTTTGAATTTTCTTTTCGACAATGATTATATGCGATGTGAAATTTAAAAGCTTCGGCAGTGACGTCAATGTTGTATTACGATATACACTAACTTCAATAAGCGCTATTCCACATTTTTGGAATAATCGTATATTTAAGTGCAACGATCTCTTATCAAGAGACACATCCATTGGCATAATACAAAAAAAATTGTTCTAGAAAAGTATTTATTTTTTTGTCATACTAAAATTTTTCTTGCTATGTCGCGAAAAAGTTTTTTTTTTTCTCCTGTAAATTTTACAATTGTGGAATAGCGCTTATTGAAGAAAGTGTCGTATTATATTTTAACAAATTGTAAAGAAAGACAGAATATTTTTTGTTGAATGAATTTGAATAAGCCGTACGTTGTACGATTACGATGGCAAAATATTTCTATTGTTATTTTGGAAATTTGAATTTTCACACTTCTTACTATACTTAAGCATCTATATAAGCAGTTGAGCAGTTTGTAACGTAACCGCACTAAACAATTATTATTATAGCATTTATTTAATTAAAAACCCCAACTATATAAAAATCATATACGTTTAGGCAGCCTTTAACGATTTTCTAAATAATTTCTTTAAATTTAGAATATTCAGGCATCAGATGAGACAAATAAAATTGCCTTCTATCTCATTATCATTGTTTTGCAAACCTCTATCGATTTGCTATCGAGTTCCGTCAATTTAAAAATATTTGAGGAAAAATAAGAAAAAAACATGGAATTATTTGGGAGTTTTTTCAAAAATTTGAATTGACCGAATATGATGAAAAATCGAAACAAATAAAATTGCCTCCTATAGCATTATCATTGTTTTGAAAGTCTCTATCGATTTTGTATCGAGTTCCGCCAATTAAAAAACCGTTGAAGAAAAATCAGAAAAAAACATGAGATTTTTAGGGCATTTTTTCAA
>JANSTW010058301.1:0-11572 GCA_027564275.1 Diadocidia ferruginosa
TATAAGCTCGCACAATCAAATTAAAAAAAAAATAGTTTGACAGAAGTGTACTATGATATTAAATGAAAACTGAAAACAGAAAAACGAAAGCTGTGATTGTGAGAGCGCGCTTAGTAAGAAAAAAAGAAAACTTTTCCATAATATTATTTCTATATATTTGTACGAAGCAATCAGCATGGTGTTATTTGTTTTCGTATTATTTCTATCAGCACGAAAAGTTGGTGAAAAAATTTATTAATTTCAGTACAAGTAATTTTTGGGTATTATAACAATATCAGGGCCGGTCTTTGCATTTACAATAAATACTTTGTCAATTGGGCGCCATCAAGTATAAGTAAAAAAGTAATAACTTTTTTATCGAAGAAAGAAAGTTGTTTTGTTCTAAAAATCCTAAATATTGTTACCAATAATTTATTTTATTTGTTAAAGTTAAGTTAGAACTAGAAGCGTAGAATGAAAACAAATATAAGAAAAGACACTTAGTGCAAAAATATGTCCTTTGAAAATTTTTGAATTGCATGTGTCAAGAAAAATAACTATTTAATGGCGAAATCTGTCAAAATAATAAAGCGTCTAAAAATGTAAATAAACATAGAAAAGAGCGAAAATTTTACACTATCGTAAAAAAAACATAGCTGATTTTAGTGCTGATTCGGTTAATTTTAGTGTTGCTGTAGTCATAATATATTAAAGTCTCGCCTCTCAATCAGCCATGTTTTGATAATATGGAAGGGGCAAAAATCAGGATCAGGTTTTTTAGATATAATTCGAATTTAGCGCGTAAAAGCAGAACCAATCTGCAGCTCTCCACATATTAGGTATTTTATACAGCCTTAATGTCATAATTATATTTTCAATTGTCTTGAAATTATGTGACCTTATTGGCTTATTATGAAGTATCAGTGGAAAAAAACAATTAAAAAAGACTAAATGTAGGGCTGTTCGATATTTTTCAAGCGAAAAAAAAGGTGGTTGGTTCGAGGCTCGGTAGAAAAAAAAATTCACATCTGGGCTATCACCTTTCATTCGCAGGTGTTATTAAAAAACGATCGCAGTGGTTTGGAAGTCACCCCATTGATTACCAAAAAATATGGCTAGTGCGAGTTGCTGACAACACTCTACCTTTGATATGGCCGTCAATGAAAACCATGGTATCCAATAGAAAAAATGGTAAAATAGGTACCTATGCTCAGCTTTGGAATAAAGGACACAATGATGATGATTATTTACATGTTAAAAAAAATATGATTAAAAAACGATTATATCGAATGAAAATATCGATATCCCTTATACAAAATATCGAAATTAAAATTATCGATATATCGAAACTCAGAAAATATCGATATATCGAACAGCCCTAATCGCAACATAAAAACTATATAATATGCATTATGCATATATTTATATACAAGCGAGATTTATTTTATTTTAATTTTTAATTCAAAAAAAAATTATTTTAATTTATGTACACGATGATTGGTATCGTTTTTTTTTTCTTTGCATAAAAACGTGGTATCCGGTATTTAATATGGAAGATTAGTTTTTTTATATAAAATAGAAAAATCTTTAATATGAGAATATTTAAGTGTCACAAAACTCACAAACATAATATAGCAAAAAGTGAAAATATGGAAATTTCGAAAATTAATCATCGATGTTAGTTAGGTCAATGTACTTTAACATTAATAAATTAATTTTATATGCAAATATCTTCATTTGAATTTTTAGTTTTCTTTATATATTATGTTTACATTAAAAGTTCAATAAACTCTTGAAAAAGGTTTGCAGTTGAAACTTTAGTAAAAGAAAAAATCTAGTGCAATAAGTTGTAAATGATTTATTACTTTGTCTTTTTTTATATAGTCAATGAGAGCAAATTTCAGTGGCGGCATCTTTGGCAAGCTAATGCAAGCTATACAAATGTAATGTTTAATTTAGCTTCCCAAAGATGTCGCCACTGAAATTTTCTCTCATTGTGTGACTACCCACCTACATTTTTGTCTTCACTCTTACTCAGTTGTTATTTTCTTACACTGTTAGTTTATAAAACTGATAAAAATTGCATGCAATTTTTTAGTTTTTACATCGATTTTAGAGTTTCTACAATCTACATAAAAAAACGTAGTGGCATACATGTTGGCTCCTCCAAAAATCCTACAGTAACTGTGGAATATTTTGTCGAATCTTGCGTAGCGGGGTATATAGATATAAAAACAATGTTTATACCGAATTTAAGATTTTGCTGAAGTCGAAATTTATTAAAGTGTAAATTATTTTACCTTCTTAAGCACATGGCTGATTTCAGACTCAATGAAACAGAAAAAAAGAACATATAAGTCCATGTTGGACGTAGCTGAAGAAAAAATGAGGTTAAATACAATTATTTAGTGTTTCTCATTATCCTTGCCTCCTCTTTGTGTGGTGCTTCATAGTGTTTCTTCTAATCTTCTCTAGCAATGTATACGCGTACATATATGACAATATTTTTAATTTAATAAAAATCTTCTATACTAATTTTGCCAATCCTGATACACATCATTAACTTCATATTCTTTTTCCTATACGATGAACCAGAGTGTTGTTAGAAATTCGCACAATTTACACTAAATTGCTTCAATTCATTTGTCCACATTTTAATAAGGATTAACTTCTACTAACTGCACAAATATTTTTACAATTAGGGTTGTAAAAAAATATATTATAAGCTTTTTTTAGATGACACAACTCGTTTCGGCACTCCATCCTCCGTGGAACTGAGAAGCTCATTATACGATTTTCAAAAGACATGGAAATTTCATTGAATTTTTTCAATCTAAAACTCAGGTCGGAAGAGGTCTTAAATCCTTTAAGTTTTTTTAGACAACCCAATTCGTTTCGGAATTTACGCCCCATCTCAGGGTTAAGCTTATTATAAACGAGTTTCAAAACACATGGAAATTTAATAGAATTTCTACAATTCCAAACTCAAGTCCAAAGAACTCTTCAATATTTATTTATTTGAAGACAACACAATTCGTTTTGAAATTTATTCAAACTTTAGTGTTTTTTAGACAACATAATTCGTTTCGGAATTCATGTCTCATTCTCAGTTGGGTTAGGCTTCTTGTAGACGAATTGCAAGATACATGAAAATTTAGTAGAATTTCTCCAAATCAAAACTCGAGTTCAAAGAACTCTTCAATATTTATATATTTTTAAACACCACAATTCGTTTTGAAATTTATTCAATCTTTTAAGTTTTTTTAAGGCATCTTTAGTATAGGGCAGAAAGGCTCCTTAGACGAGTTTCAAAATACATGGAAATTTAATAGAATTTTTCCAATCCACCGTTTAGCAAAAACAATATATTTAATTTGTAAACTCGATTCCAACACAATTCGTTTAGGAATTTAAGCCCCATCCTCAATAGGGTTAAGCTTTTTATAAACGAGTCTCAAAACACATGGAAATTGAGAAAAATTATATTTTTTTTAAATCAAGTCTAAAGAGCTCTTAAATTTCACAAATAATGGTATATAGAACGATATACTTTGACATTATTCTGACTTATGTTAGCTTGAATTTGAAAAATCTCTCTTTGAATTAAACTCCTGCTTTCAAATATATCTATATTTTCTTTAATCTTTATAATAAATAATTTATAATAATTTGTTCAAACAAGTACAAAGATAGTTTATTATGAAATAATAAAAAACAAAACTTAGTGAAATGCGCCGTATTTAATTTAAAAAATAAACAAATTAAAAAACAACAACTAATTAAATAAAAAAAACTATTTCCATGTGCACAATTTATTTATATTATAAATTATCTATTTGTAATGCAGCTTACTCATCATTATTTTTCTACTATAAACAGACAATCATTACTATTGCATATTTAATTTAAACAATTTTTCTCAAACTTGTCATAAGCGCAAGCAAGTTTGTTACACAAACGAACAAAAAGTCTAATTGAGGTCGTCTATCTATCTATCTATCTATAAAAATATAAAACGAATAAGTCGCTGCGAATATGAATATTTCAGCATCAAAGTAAAAACCTATAAAATAACTTGATTTTATAGCAATTTATATAAAGAAAATTGACTAAATACATTGCAGTTTCTATGTGAATAATGGTTAATTGAATTGACATAATTTATTATAAGACGAAGAAATCTCTTGCAATCATTTTATATATTATACACGGAGAGAAGAGCTTTTATTTGCGTCTAATCAATCATTTCTAATTTTTAGCAAAGTAAAATACTAGAAATATTGTAGGTATAATTTTGAATATTATAGTATATTATACTTGATCTTGGAAAAATGAAAAAAATACTAGATATCAGAAACGGTGTCTAATATTAAGTATAAATTTCTTAATAATTTTTAAAATTAAGAAGTAGATTTTAGTTTTGAGTACTAGAAATTGCGAAATATTTTTAATATTTTTTAGTATTGTATACTATATTGGAGTATATTAAGTCAAATTGAAAGCTTCTTTAAATCAAGCAAATCAAAAGTAGATGCAAAACCGATAGCAAATATACTATAGATTCAAGTATATTAAGTCTGATTTTTTCTCTCCGTGTAGTAGAAAAACCAAAGTGAAGTGAATATTTTGTTTAAGAAATATTCATTTCAACACATTTCTATAACATACATAGTTTGCCTTATTCAGCTTTATTAGCTAGTTGGTTGTTGGTACACCGCGCAAACATAATTTTATTTATTATTTTTAATTTCGATATACATTTGCTCATTTTGACATCAAATGAATGCATATAATATGAGCGGTATTATAAATAAGTTTTGCAATTTAATTATTTAGACATGAGAGTACAAGGCATATTGAAAATAGCAGCAAAGGCAACGCGAAAAAAACGTTGGCCTTCTTTTTTTCAACATTAAATTAATTTTTATTGCATTATTGCGCAAATTATAAGAATCAAGTTTCAAAATTATGGTCGTTGCACTAGATAAATGTTTCTTTTGATTATGCAACCACGATTAAAATGGATAATAATTAAATTATTATTAGTTTTTTAGAATATTTGCCTTTTGCGCCAGTGAACAGAAAAAGATCAATATAAATTTAGCTTATAACCGGTGTGTTTATATTTATATAGTTTACTTTACGCAGATATTATTTCTCATGAAGCAATTTTATATAGAAATGGAGATATACGGGTTTTTTCTTTAACCTAAATTTGGTATTTTTTATAAATAAATATTTAATTACTGACGATATAAATAATGTTAAAGCGGTTAAATATTGGCAAACAAAATTATTTTACAATTTTATTTTTTATAACTAAAATTAAATGGTAAAAAAAAATCGTATTTCATACCGTGCTCTGCAACACTTTTCTGAACCAATTTTTTTTTGCTTTGTCAACATAGAAACGTGTCTTCAAAAAGCTCGAACATATATCACTTTTCCGTTTTGACGCAAGTTGACCGGTTCCATCATGAAAAATGATAGTTGTGCCACTGTATCTCTATGAAGGATTACATTTTATTCTTGAAGGCGAAAAACTAAATAAGTTTTTGTTTTCCAATTAATGTGTTCAATTGCAATTCAGGAAAAACTAAGACTTAAAAAAATATCACATGCAAAGAAATGAGCAATTTATGTATCACTGCATCCGCGGCACAGTGTAAAAATCTGTAAAAAAATTTACACAGGCAATACCTGTGTAATATTTACACAGATAGTTGTGCAATTTATCACAGGAAAATATTTTTCTTTGAGTAGTCGGTGTATTATTTTATTTTATTTATTCACAGATAGGTGTAAAATATTCACGATAAATTGATAAATTACACAGGCTTATATATTTAACACAGAACTGTGATAATTAACAATAGAAGGTTGTATTTCATTATGCCTTAGTGTTTTTTTTTTCGAAGACCTGTGTTAAATATTGATGGACTTAACACAGTTCTGTGTTATTTTATAAATCGAAAGTGTTATTTTACACAGTCAATTTATCTTTTTTAAATTTTAAAACATTATTAAATTATTTACAAAAAAACATTTTAATTAAAATATAAGTCATTAAATTATTTTTTATGAATTAGAAATGAAGTATATAATATATAATATAATAATATCACAATGTCACATGATGAAATTTATACATTTTCCTGGTTCTGTCTTATATTTAATTATGTTTTGGTGAAGCAAATTTTTAGATAAATGGTAATTATAGTAAAATTACACCCATCTGGTATTAGCACAGGCTAACGTTGATAAAAAAACGTTCTGTGTATTTTTTTTACACATGCGAAATTGTTTTTATACATTTATCTGTGAAAATTTACATCGAAAAAGCATTTTTGAATTATCCACATTTCGGTGTAATTAAACACACAGCCAAATGTTACACCGCTAAAACACAGGAACAAATGGTTAAGAAAATTTCCTGTGTAAATTTACACTTTTTGCACTTTTCTGTGTTTTTTTGTATTTCACAGAAAGGTGTTAACAATTATTGCACAGAAAGGGTAAAAAATCCGTTTTTGGTAAAAGTACACCATTCTGTGTAATTTTGAATTGCCTGTGTTATTTATGCGCGTATCTGTATAAAAATAAATACACATCAGACGGTGTAAAATTATGTGCAGTTTAAGGTAAACAAATCTACTTTTATGTCTCGCAAAAACTAAAGCTTGGCGTGACGATGCGGCATTTTTTTTAACGTGTAAAACAACAACCCAACAAACAATTTGTTGTTGTTTTACTTGTAAATATATATTCTGCCGCACCGCTACGCTACGTTCTATAGTATGCGCAAAGCGCTAAAAAACATTAAATTTGTGTGTAAGCTGCAGCATAGTATATATAAAGCCTGCTAATGCTTATATACTACATTTAAGAATTTAATCATAAATCATATTTATTTGTACTATCAAAGCTTTAAATGTTTTTTGTTCTTTGGAATTATATAGAAGTTTAATATTTTCCACAGACGCATATTATATAGTATATATATACAGATAGATAATTATGTAAGTATCTCTGTTACACAAGTTTTTACCATTTTATTTATATATTTCAACAAACAAAATATCCCCTAATTACATTTAAATGCGAAATTTCTCTAATTTGTGATAAAATTAATTATGCAAACAGCCACACAGTCAGTGGCATATTATGGTCTTCAGGGGCCTTAGGCCAATCCAAAATTGGGGGCCTCCGAGCAGGATTGATTTTTGTATACAGTAAAAAAGATAAAACATAAGATATAAGCGCCTGATTTTAATTTAATTTAGTCAATAATATTCGTCAATAATGTGCATTGTACTTTCAATCGTAAAAATAAGTAAAAATAATAATAAATATAAACGTATAAAGCTTTAAGTGCCGCGCAGCTAAATTTGTTGGTAAAAAATATCGTAAAACAGAAATGTTATGATTTAAGGGGGCCCTTAACCGTTGAATTTGTATCACTAAAATATTTTTTTGACTATTTAATAGAAATCTGTATTCTCTTTTAACTGCTATAACTAACAAAAAAGCCATCATTATACATGTAACAAATTAAAATTGCTGCGCAGCGAAACTTTTTGACATACAATATCGTAAAACACGAAATTTTGAAAGTTTGTGGGCCTCTTGGGTCTTGAATTTGTGTACATATATTTCAAATAACTAAAAAAATGTATTACAATTAAAAATGAAAGTACATAGTTTGATAATTGGGGGGCCCCCTGAAGTGGGGGGCCTTTGGGCCCTAGGCATTTGCCTAAGTGGTCTATACGCCGCTGCACACATTGCTTTATAATATATACTGTACAGTGTACAAGTTTATATAAACAGCAATGTTGTTTTTCAATGTTCGGGGTTATTATTAATGTGGTGCAGCTCATGTTCTTTAATTTGAATATTTTTTGTTGTTTTCAAATTGTAAAACACATAATAACGAACAAAACCTAAATAAATGTTATCGTAAAAGTACTTGTAGATAGATAAATTTAAATATATATAAATACCTATATAGTTTAATATTATATATAATATATTCAACACAATAATATTTTCATTAATTTATATTATATAAAATGCACATAACCGTAACCGCGATCAACATTGACCAGATAGCGTTTCTCATATAGTCCAAAACCCGCGGCCCGCCCACTGATCACCAAAAAAATATGTCTAGTGCGAGTTTCAACAACAATCCACCTTTGATATGGCCGTCAATGGAAACCATGGTATCAAATAGAAACAAAGGGTAAAATTGGTCCCTATGCTCCCTCGCTTTGAAGTAAAGGACACGATGATGATGCTTCACTGCAATGTCTCAAATGTCTTAATATAACCATACAAATTTAAGTAAAATAAAAAAAAATCTTTGACATATTGAAACATTTTTTTCATTAACGTGACAATACAACACTTACGAACATATTGGTCAAAAGCTTTCAATAGCTTAAAACCGCTTGACTGATTTGTAAGTATGTTGGTTTTCGAACTAATTTTACCATTTTATACAAGATACACATGACTATGATGAGATTAAACTAGGCACGTCCACCTTTTTCAAAATGTAATGCAATCACCCCCTAATTAAAATAAATTAAATAAGAAAAAAGCTTGAAAAAGCTTTTGGGCGGTATGTTTTTGGCTGTTATGTCATGTTATGTTTTTATGATAACTAACTAACCTAAATTTTTGACAGTACAAAAGGCTTAGAAATATTTCCTTATTCTTACTGACCTATATATATATAAATGAATCAGAACAGATAAACTGGTCAAAGAGCGCCATTTCAACGTGCTTTTAAAAAATATGTGCTTAAATTTTGATGTACCAGATCTGATACAACATTAGACAAAGAAAACTTTGTTGAAGTGTTTTGTCTCACAAAATATTTGTACTTGTTTTTCTCGTCATCATCACTTTAATTACTACTACAGACCAAAAGAGGTTCACTAAACCATTTTTCTATGGTTTTGATTGACATTTTCAATCAAATAAATAAAATCAGAACACTTCTCGGAAGATCAGATTTTTGTTGATCAAACTAACTATATATGATAAATCATATATTTTGATATCGTCTGTAGGTGGACCTACGGTATATTACGTGCAACTTTCGAACGCAACGGTAAAATTTAAGTTATTTATTAAATCGAGAAACTTCAAAAATTATGTTTCCATAAAAACGGTCAATGTTGCACAATTTTCGCATTTGAATTTCGAAGGTATAGTTTTGCAGGAAAAACCTGCAAGTTTACATTTTACAATTTATATATTATAAATTCAAACACAGTAAATGTATAATCGTTTTATTCTTTCCTCTAACATGTGACTAGAATTCTAGATATGCAGCAGCACAATTTCAAAAGGGTAATGTTGTTTTTCGATAAATGTTATCGCTATATAGAAATGGAATTTGCATTTTTTAGCATATTTTTTGTACATAGAGTTAGTAGTGAATGTGTACGTTTAGCAATAATTGCAAATTTTGTATTGTATAGTAAATTTATTACATTTTTATTGCATTTTTTTTATTTTATGCAGAAATGAAATTGCACATTAAGAGAATCTGCAGTATCATCATCGTTTCGCATACTCCAAAGCGATGGAGCATAGGGACCATTTTACACTTTTTTCAGCGATAATACGGTTTTCATTGATTACATCAAGGGTAAAATTGTCAGCAACTCGAACTGGTCATATTTGTTGGTGATCAGTTTTGCGTTTTTTATATACTATATGATGAACCCGATCTGTTGGGTATCATATATAGACGGTTCTTAAGAACTTCCGAATCGCATTTTTAAATAAATATCTGCTGATTAAAAGTGATAGCCCCAAGTTGTGAGAAATTTTCGGCCATACCGAGTTAAGTATCGAACTCACAACCTCTTCAGCACAGAGCAATGACGCTAACCACTTCTCCATGCTGACTATCTGCATGATAGTGTTCTATATATTACGCTATATTGTATTTTCCTATTTTTAATTATTTTTTTCGTATCACCACGGCAAGCCACAAAAAGACAATAAAGAATACAAAACTTATAGATGTATTTAACTGAGCTAATATAATTTTTATTTAGCTCAAAACATTTTATTCATTAATTTTTATATGAAAGCATAGGATACGACTTGTTCGAGAGGATAACCGTCACGAAATGGTGTTGTTCTAAATCACTTTCAAATTACGTCCGTACACAAACAAAATGTGTGTATGTATATGACTTTTAAATAGCTTTTCCAAGACTTCCAATGATAATTTTCGAATCGAATACATATAAAAAAAATTCTAAAGTATAATTCATATTAACCTTAAATCTCCTAACGTCATCATATGAGGACATATATAACACCTAAACCGAATACCCAATAACCTGTCGGAATCTTGATATTTTTTAAAGCTCAAATTATATTTGATTTAATAAAACCCAAATAGGTTGAATTAATTGTATAAAAAAGCAATATTCCGTAATCATATTATCCCAGTGTCCTCATATGATGCCGGCACCTAAAACGTTAACGAAAAAATTAAATCGAATAACTAGAAATGGTTTATTTGTTGTAAATAGTTAACATAAATTAGAGTTTCATTAAATTAAAAAAAAGATTATGATACTTTGAGAACATAATATAAAGTAATTATAAAAAACAAGCGAACCAACAAAACCTTCTCTGTGAAATATATTGTCTGTGACAAACTAAAGAAAAAAACAAATTTTTTCATATCTAAAATTTCTCCTAACTACATGATATATAAATGCATAAAAAACCATAAAAACATTTATTTATTCATTAGAAAAAAAAAGAAAAAAAAATCCTAGCGGAAAAGCTCTTTCTTTGCAAACATTTTTAAACTATCGCATCGCAGAATGGTATTTTAACATGAGAATGTTAAATTTGTTTTTCTTATTTTTTATTTAGAATTATATTATTATTCTTATGCTTTATACAAAACGTACATAGAAATTTTGTTTGATGTATGTAATGCTGTATATGTTCCTATATAGAAATTTCAAACATTTAGCACATAAGGTACATAATATATTTGTTTATATGCAAGCCAGCAGTTAGTCAGCTATTATTTTATAAATTATTTTATTAAACGTTAAATATTTTTAATAGCTCGCGCGCTCTCTGTACAAATTTACATGCTTTTGTAATAATATTACACTGGTGTTTCAGCGATGTATATAATTATAAATTCATACGAACATACAGTGGCGTATTATGGCCTTCTTTGAAGGCCCTAGACAAATCCAAAATTAGGGCCCCCTTACCAGTTTTCATTTATGTATATAGTAAATTAGGTGAAACATTTTTTTTTTATTAAAAATCTATATAGTCCTTTCAATCGTATATAAGTGACAGTAAGTACATTAGTATAAACGTATGAAGCTAAAAGTGATGCGCAGCGAAATTTTGTATCGACAAATATCGTAAAACAGACATTTTATTATATGGCCATCTTGGCCTTTGAATTTTATTCATCGAAATATTAATTTTGACTACTTAATAGAAATCTGTATTATTTTTTTCATAGATTTAAACAAAAAGATCATCCATTATACATATATATGTATCACATAAAAGTAGCCGC
>JANSTW010058312.1:0-11572 GCA_027564275.1 Diadocidia ferruginosa
AAATGAGAAATGTTTTATTTATTTTAAAAATATTGTTTCGTAAAATAATATAATACGCAGTTTATAGTTTTTGAGCAAAATAATAAATTTTAAACCAATTTTAAAACGATTTCAAATTTTTTTCATCAGTTTTCGAATAACTACCTAATTGTTAATAAAATAATTTAGCTCCTAAAAATATCTTAGGCTTAAAAAATATCAATATTGAATATATACGCACACAAACACAAATAACTCAATGTTTTTAAGTATACATATATTGAGTGCTAATTATAATCACTCAAAATTGTTTAAAACTTTCAAAAACTCGACTAAAAAACTACTAAAAATATATTTCATATTTTTTTTAAGGAGCAAACTAAATGGGAAAATGCTTTTTTCGATAAAAAAAATTCACTTAAAATAAAACGATTTTAACAGAATTATTGATTTAGTTAACTTTTTTATAATTTAAATATATACTTAATTATCCCTGAAATAAGTTTTGTTTAACCAATGCTATAGTATAGCCGTGAGGTATTATTGTCACAAATCCTGTTGGCGGCACTCACAGATGTTTTTCCTAAAATAATGTTTGTCTTGTAGCTTTTCAATAGTGATTTGAATTCTTGCCGAATGGTTCGATATCCACTTAAAACTATAGGTGCCTATATGATTTCATCAATGTTAATGTATAAGGTTAATCATATAAGCATAACCGACCCATTTACTCATTTAAGATAACGTTAATATTACGTTAGTAGTTAAAGTCTATAAATGGAGATTAAAAGTTTACTTCTTTACTTCGTTTTTAGTAAAATATTGATATAACTAGACTTTCGTTAAAACGTTACATTTTTATTTTTTTCAATCACTTTAGGTCTAGAACTCTAGAGTATACACTTAAAATACTTAATAAATTCTCTTGTATTTATGTGATGGTAATTTTAAAGCAAACTTTTTCCGACATTTTTCTTTGCCTGCAAATAGGTATAATATCTTAAAAAGTAAACTAAATTTTATATGATAAATATGATAATAGCTCCTAAGTGTGCATAATATTATGTATCGCATATAGAAAACTTCACGAAAAATTTGATTTATTTGAATAAAAAAGTTTACTTCTTGTAAAGATAACTATATACCTTCTTGTTCTTATATTATAACAGAAGGCCAAAAGGCATAACTACTTTAAAAGTATATATACAGTACACTTATTTTGAAAATTTATCGCTAGTAATTATATAAATTCTATGTTTTAGCTTTATTTTAACTTTTCACTAACGTAAATAGTCTTGAAAATATTTGCTTTAGTTTGCAACATCGTACAAATTTTAGTTTTTCGTTTTTTTTTTATCAAAAGGCGATGTTTTATATAAAATAATAATTTAAAGAAACTAAATATTTTCCCATTTTTCTTTTAATAAAATAAATGTTTTTTCGTCCTTTTCGCCTATATGTATATAAAGTGAAAAACTTTGATGCAGTTCTGCAAAAAAAAAATAGAAAGTTTAATTTGAAGAAAAGTTTTTACTTTTAACACAAACGATGCAGAATCTGTAAGGCGAATTTTATTTGCATAATAATATACAACTATAGTTAGTTTTTGGTCCATTTAATTTGTGGAACGAAAAAATCGATTAAGCAAACTGATTGTTTCTTTTGATTATAAAAAAAAAATGAAAAATAAAATTTAAAGCAAATATTTAACTTGTTTATTATATAATGAATACTTGGAAATAAATAATTAAAAACTTTTAAAATTTGTGAACCAATTCTTATATATACATTTGTTTTTGTAAATTATAAAAACAATAAACAGTTTCAATATTATGAAAACTAATTGCTATTTAAGAAAAATTATATTAAATTTATTAAGAAATCATTTTCAATTAAATATTATTATCTGATGTTTTCAGAATTTAATAACCGAAAATTTGCAATCAAATGGATTTAATATTGTTCTGGCAATATTGATAATATCGATATATTTGCATTTTCTCGATTTTATTGATATTATTAAACTGACTGTTTACTATATATTGTCGCATAAACTCAAATGCAGCAAATCAATAAAATATTATTTCCTTTAGCTACTGCGTACGATATAGTTATGCAAATATCTTTATAGAGATAAAATTTATAATAAACAGAAATCTGAAGGCAAAAGGAAATTTATGTGTGTGTATATCGTACATGGAATGTTATCTGTTTAGTAAATATTAATATTTTCTCAAGACAATATTACTATAAATCAACAACAAAATATACTTAGCTTAACGTTTAATGTTTATAGTGACAATTATTAGATTTTCAGAAGTATGTGTGTTACCGCCTTTTATTCGCATTGTTTGTATAATGTAAAGTAGTTATACGTATTTATATAGTATCTAGGGTAAGATATTTAGTACCAATTGAGTATTTATTATTATTAATACATAATGAAAATCTTATCTTAATAAGTCTTAGCAGATAATTTGTGAAAATAGATAAAGAAACTGGGCGAAAGATCCTTGATTTTTTTTTTACAAAAATCATATTTTTATAGATTCTTATCTCAACCCCAGCTGGCATGTTCCAAATTTTGCTTGCTAAATTTGTAATTATCTTTTTTACAATTTGAGCAAGCATATGTAAATTATTGTTTCCTTAAAAAAATAATAATATATAAATATGATATTTTGAGATGAGATTCACAATATATAAAAAAAGTTTATGATAAAATGACATGAATAAATAAATTTAAAAAAATATTCCCCGGCAATTATATAATTATAATGTGTAACATACAATATGCATTATAATTACATACAAAAAATTTAAGTATATAGATATGACTTTGTCATGTTTTTCAAGGGTAATTATAGAAATAGATAAGAACTCGAAACCGACAGTTTTTTCGGTATCAAATCGGTCCTTATAATTTTTTTTTTCAATTTATAGATAAATATCGATTTTGAATGTTGATACATATCTATATTTCTTCAATAATAATATCGCAAAGAGCTAATCACATCCCTTCTCTTCTCCCGTACACATTATAATAATTGATGGTAAAATCTATCGAATGCCAGTCGTTCATAAAGGGTGACTGCGTAAATTTACTGGTCACCTTATAATCGCATATACTATATAACTTCAAAGTTATAAAAAATAAAGCTTTGCATGTTGATATACATTCAGATTTAATTAAATTGCCACAAACATAAAGCCCATATATAAAGGAACCAAAATCTATTTTATATATACAAATTTTAATCTATATAATGTGATAATTAATTATTTAATTTGTCTACACAAAAAGCTCATGTAGGAATATATATAGCGAAAGCAGTAAAAGGCAAAAAGGTTTCTCATATTATTCTATTAAATCTCGCAAAAGTTAATGGGGGTTATATTATTATATAGTGCGATAGTCCCAACGGTCATTACCCTTTTTATTCATTTTAGTAAAATTTTTGTTTTATTTTTTTCTTCACATTTATACGATTTTTTATTTTCATTTTATAAAATACCATATTGTCTGGCGTCTATGAGTTGGCATTTATAGTACATTCTAAAACATATATTTTTATTTACAAGGACTTGTCTGACATTGTCTTGGTAGACGCAATATTGTGCTTTATAACTTTCAATGTATACAACATACAAATGCAGTGGTTGAAAATATACAATTTAAAAATAATTTGAATGTTAAATAATCGATTTTTTAGTATTTTTTTATCTATACGGCAGTAGCAGCTGACGATTTCAAATTTCTAACCTCATACAAAATAACAGTTTTGGTGTATTTTTTCACTTTACAATAAAAAGTATGTTGTACAGAATTAATTAAATTATTAACTAAATATAAAGAAATGCAATTTATTAGATTCCCAATTGTAAAAAGGTATGTGAAACAAATTTATCTATATATATAAAAATAAATGTTTGTATGTATGTATGTGATTTATAGACGCCTAAACTGTCTATTGGATTTTGCTCACATTTTCAGGATCTAATTTTTTAGACCAGGAGAGAAATCGAGTGAAGTTTCGTTCTGATTGGATCACGCTATCGGTTACCTCCAGTACAAAATTTAGAAATTCGGAGAACATTTCGAATTTCCATTAATTTTTTGTCGGTTTTGAATAATTCATAAAAAATTCAATTTTAAAGATACAGCTTACACGTACGTATTATTCATATTTCTCTATCATAAATATTATGGGCGCTATATGATAATATTGTTTTACTTATCTATATAGGTATTATATAAAAATGAATATTATTATTATTGTAAATTTTTTCGACCGGTATAATGGAAATTTTTATGATTTTCTTGAACCAGCGGTCTTTTAATAATTTATTAAAAACAAATATTTTTATTTTCAATAAAAACTTATTTAAATTTTATTAATTATTTGACGTTTCGTTATGGACATCATCGGAAATGCTAATAATAATAATTAAAATAAACTAACTACTTACATAACACAAAAATAAAAGAATGTCTGAAGGACTCTTACTGTCAAAAACAGTAGCGTCGTCAAAAAACCAGTCTACGTAGACGGATTAAATTGTCCGATTTATTTTTTCAAGTTTTTCAAAATAATTAATAAACAATCGATAATTATAAATTGTTCATATTAATTATCTCTAATTAATTTTACTCAAACTCACTGGAATTTGGTTATTTCTTAAGTAGTCTATAAAAATTTTAGCTGCTTTACTGCCAAATTTCTTATCGAGCACTGTGTAAAGGTAATTTTGAAGTAATGCCGCCATTATATAGATGTCCAATGTCCATGTCAGATGATAGTCAAGGAATTCTTGGGATACTTTTTGCTTAGGACAACTTTTGTTTTCTTACGTATATGCTAATAAAAATTCTTACCATTTTTTAAATATTATAACCGGATCTGAATCTGCATTATGAAAGGATATTAAAACCGCATGACTCATTTGCCAAAGTATGTTCTCTACTGTGTTATAAAAAAATAAAAAAAATAATAAATATATAAATAATGCTTTTGAACTTTAAACCCAAATATAATATAGAAGGAAAAATCCCCAAATTTCATAAATTTTGCATCACAAAGTTTTTTTTGGCATATATAGTTTGAAATATTATACTTACATACATATATAAGAAATCAAGAAAAAGGATGTGTTTTATTGACTATATTATGTGTAGTTTTTTGCCTTAGCTATTGTTTTAAGCGTATAAAATATACATTTTCGTTATTAGGTTTTGGCTTTTTGGAGTACAAAAACTATACGTAACGTGTACAAAGTGTTGTTCCAATACTATAGATTGGAGAGAAAAAAGGATTTTGTGTGTAATTTATACACTTTATCAAGTAAAAAGGAATAAAGGATAAACGCATCCACCTAATAACAATTTGTATGTATGTATCCCCTAAAGAGATCCAAAAAAATAAATTTTTTGTATATCTTTTATATTTATGAGTTTGTGTCTTAAATATAATATCCTGAATAAGAAATTCGAAATGGTTTTGTTCGTAATATATTATATTGAAAATGAAGTCGCCTTGTAAATTATATTACAACCGTATATTATATTCTGTATAAGGTGATACAATAGTTTTTAAATTAATTTTTTTTACAAAATAATTTTAAATTTCAATTAGATTTAATTTTAAATATAATATTTTTACAAAAATTTAGGAAATTCTAAATATTGTTTTTCTTCTAGAATTCTAACAAGGAACGGGTAGCTCCCATACAAACATATTACTCAAATAAATTTCCTATAAAAACTACGATCTTGAAATGTTGTAGGATTTGTTTGTTGTTTTTTATTGACTAGTAGTCTATATAAAGTGTCACATTAAGACACAACTATAGCAATTAAAACCCACTTTTTAACATTAAAATTGCTACCCTGTTTGTAAATTGTATTTATTGTATACATTTCGTTACCCGCAAAGAAAAATAAAACAAAAATATTTTATATTTTATTATGTTGGCCACTTTCAATAAAATATATATAAATTCAATTGACCCTTTATTTGAAATGATGTATTATATGGCCTGGACGGTCAGTTTGATATATTATTATATACCGACGTAGGAAGTTAAGTTACATAATATTTAAGGAGATGAACACAAGAATTTTGTGTGAAAATAAATGGGTTTTCGGTACACTATACATATTGGAGCAGCATAAATTGTTATAAACATGCCAATATTTTATATAGAGGTTTTAGCTAGATATGGCTCCATATATTTATGCAGCGAGCTTAACACTTAATAATCTTAAAAGTATTTTTGGGGTTATTCTTTGGGGTATATAAACAGCTCAATATAATACAAAGTGTCATATTTATGTCTTAATAAATTATATACATAAATGTTCTTTATAACTAAACTGAAGTTGTTGTAATAAAGAAATAAGATAAATATATTTATTTTTGCTCTTGTTTCTCGATTATTTAAATTGAATTGGAAATACATTGGGAAAAATGTGAGGATTTCAATTTTTTGAAATTTTAACTCAAATATTTTAAATTCTCTTACGGGTTTTTATAAGATTATAATCTTAAAACCTGCGATAAAAAATATTGAATATCTTAGAATATTATGTTTATTTTTTGGGTATAAAGATCAGACTTAATTATCAAAAATTAAAACAAATATTGTTACCGGTAAAAAGCTGTTTTAAAAACAAAAAGAATTATAGGACTTAGCGCGCTCTCACAATCACAGCTTTCGTTTTTCAGTTTTCAGTTTTAATTTAATATCATAGTACATTTCTGTCAAACTAATTTTTTTTTTTAATTTGATTATGCGAGCTTATATGCAATTCAGTACAATAGAAATTTTGTTAACTGAAAACTGAAAACTGCGGGGTGAAAAATGGACTCAATTGCGAGAGCGCCCTTACTTACAAATACAAAAAACTAAAATTTGATTTAAAAAACCACACATTTTTATTTCTGGACAGCCCTTCCAACTGTAGGAATAGGCTATCAAAAATGTTCTGTTCGTCATCTCCTCGTCTTCTAAAATCAAAATCTGCAAACTTCCCCATCGGTCAGTCCCATTTTGTGCATGCGTGCGCGTTATGACCGGTGATGATGCTTACCATATCCTTACATTTCTTGCGAGATAACATAATCTTATAGTTTGACGGCAGGCTGTGAGGCCGCTGTAATGTAGCGGCCTCACAGGCTGCCGGCAAACTAAGATCTTCCACAGTACGATATCTGAGAAAACAACTAAATCCCTTCTTATGTTATCTCGCAAGAAATTTGATGTTTTTTGATGACTGACAGATTGCAAAATTCCTCTTAGCGTCTAACACTCTAAGAACTGGTTCAGGGCCATGTAAGCCTATTGCCTTGTCAGTTCGTCCGCATTTGTATTTCCTTCTACATTGACATGTCTTATGGAACCCAGATAATGCGGATTGTATTATTTGTACCAAGAGAATTTAGCAGCCTTTTACACTAGTCGGCAATTTTCGAGAAGGTGAGTGGATTGCTGAGGCCACCTATCTGTCCGAGTAGAAAATAAAACTCTACTCGAACAGTCCCGCCCTTGTCAATGCAAAAGTTGCGGCTTGGAAAACTGTACAAATTGTACCAAGATTATAAAAGTATTATGCTTTGTGCTAGGGGAAAAGACACTCGCTCCAAAGCATTCTTATGTCAATGATCAATCAGTAAAAATATGTATGGTACAGCTCTAGTAGCAGATAACAAACCTGCTCTTATTCTTCGGGTGTGATGACAGTGTATTTCTGGTCAAAAATAAAGTATGGAGTTATATTCTTGTTTTCGGGAGATTCCCTCAACAGAACAACCAACAATTTAACAGTGTCCATAATTTAAGTTCTTTTCATGCCATTACTCGTAAGCTTTAAGCCTGATATAAGCTCATTTTGATTTTTTCTGTATAAAAAGATTCAGAGCGAACAAGGGAGAGCACCGCGTCTAAAGTATCTAGTGGTCAGTCTTTGAATTTGAACTTACTTCTCAAACTGAATTTTTAAAAAATAACAATTTTAAATAAAATATTTAAAAAAGACATAGGGATAGGGACGTATGTATTTGTGTTAGACTCTAAACCATAATGATAAAATTATATTTGTTTGCGATTTTTTCTACAAGGAAAATGAGACAATTATTAGACGTTCAATCAAACTCATTTAAATTGATTTGATTTTCAATCAACATTGTTAACAAGCAGCCTTCGGTTGTCACACACAACATATACATTGCTGATTCTATAAACATTTTATTTTTGCAAATTTAATAAAAATTTCATAGCGTATACAAGCGAAAAAAAATATATACAAATCTCATTTCAAGATTGTTTTTCTTTGCCATCGCATCAACGTTTTTCTCCGCATTTTCGCATCGAAAAGTTTAATTTACTGGAAGAACGAATCTTATATGGAATTTTCAATGTTTTTGTTCATTGAACTTTCGTTTATGTATCGTATAGCTATAATGTAACGTAACGCATGTATATATTATATAACGTAAAGAGCAAATCAATTGCCAACAGAAATTGAACGAACCCACACACATTATAAAAAGAAAAACTTTATTTTTAAAGCAATTTTCCTCGTATACGTCATTTAAAAATCAAAAAAATAAATTATTTATTCAAAAGCATTTTATTATAAAATATATAATGTACATCGACGTTCGAATATATCATAATATGTGATGTTATATAAAAGAAATTTTTTTCTCCCTATTTTCCTATCTCAAAAAGGATATTATAAATATAGGATCTATGTTTATATGTATACATTTATTGAGGATAATATCCTCACATCTAATGCATATAATATAATAATATATGAAAACAAGCTTCCTGCTGTTTATGCCTGCAATGTATACAGTGTATATATATGGAAACATGATGGGAAGCCGTTAACTGTTTTGTTATTGTTATCAATAATATAAAATCTCGATCGGTATTATAGATTGATGAAAATCAGATTTCCTTATAATTTGATTTGTTTTCTTATTTTTTTTTTCGAAATGTATTTTCTGAAGAGTAACTATAATTTATAGCATTTTGTTTGTATACAGTTTTATTTGATTAATCGATGCGTGGAACGAGAGAACGTTGGTGGATATTATTGCATGGGGAAAATTAATTGATATGAATCATCTTTCCTCATCATTTTATAAAAATAATTTTTCCGACGAATATTTCCACATAACTAACAATGATTTTATATGAGCGATTAAAATTTATGGCTTGTTGAAAATATGCAGTAGCATGATTTACATAAATTTAGAAAGTGTTTTTTTGTAATTTTATCTTTTCTATTATCATAAAATGAAAAATTAAAAAATTAAATATGCTGCTGCACATTCTTTGTAGGAAGTGATGCATAAATCAAACATAATAATATCTCGTGCTAAGTATATATTTAATCTAGTTATATTAATTAACTGTATAACAATTAAAATATATAGGTTTTTGTATTTTAAAATTGAAAAGTGAATTGTAATTTTATTCAAAAATGAAACTGCGGAATTTATAACATTTTTTTTCGGCTCGGTTTGGAAGCAGGAAAATTATTTAGAGAATTTGTAATGTATATAACTTTGTTACATATATTAACTCATGCAGATGATTTGTAACAACAAATACAGCAAAAAAACAATTAAAGGGAAATTGTTTTATTTAAATAAAATTAATGAGTCATTTATTAATGATTATTTTAAGTATAATTTTTTTTGCTAATAGTTTTTCTTTAATTGGTTTTATTTAGACATTTTTCCGCTACTTCAAAGACAAAATATTATTACTGCCAAAAAGTATGACATTTGACCATTTAAAATACTTTCATAAGACTTCAAATGTTTTCGAAAGACTTTCAAAGACTTTCAAAGACTATACCAAGTATTGCAAGAATATAGTTCTATAAGACTTTAATAAGACTTTCAATACTTTCATTAAACTTCCAAGAATATTTCTATAATACAATCATAAGAATTAAAAGACTAATTCTAAAAGACTCATAAGATTTTTACATTCAAGACTTCAAAACAT
The DNA here is from genome assembly GCA_027564275.1 of Diadocidia ferruginosa. Lineage (NCBI taxonomy): Eukaryota > Metazoa > Arthropoda > Insecta > Diptera > Diadocidiidae > Diadocidia > Diadocidia ferruginosa. The sequence continues at coordinate 10,006 of JANSTW010058312.1, forward strand.
TTAAAAGTCTTTCAAGATTTCCATATTATGACTTATGGCATGCCAAAGAGGTGAAGAACTTTTCTACAATAATTCTTTATTATTGAACAATATCGATTGGGTATTGTAAAAAGACTAGCAAAAAAAATTTTGCAAGAATTTAGACATAAAAAAAAACAAAAAGAAACAACAAGTCAATGGCAACATTCAAGATGGCGTCACCTAAATAGATTTTTTGTTAATAATATGACGTCATGCAGGGAATTCATTCAATATGAATAAAGGCATTATGCATAGACATTTTTTCCTCATAACATTTTTGCCCCATTTTTTATGCAAAAAATATTAATATCATCTCTAACTATTATGTAAAAAACGAAGCAGTCATAAATCTTATATTTTTATTACATTAAGCTGAGATGTTGCATTTTCCACATTTTCTTGTTCGATAAATATAATATTAATAAAATATATGATAACAAATAAAGGGTCGATTGTGGTATCATATAGGCGGAACAACGGCGTTAAGTGATTTTCGAACCACTGCGATCGCTTGAGCAGATTTCTGTAAAGACAAATAATACGATTAAGCGTCAGCAACATCGAATTATCAAATGGGAGGAGCTTAAGATGCATACGAATAATATTTTATAGACAAAAATGAAATTAGTGTATTCAATATAATGGGTCCTGCACGCATATATCGTTTATTTTTTTTAATAAAAAAATCATATTAAATAATGTTTGCACTGTACCTGCGATCATTATATTGGGATATTTATAGGTTATTTTATTAATTGGATTAATAAGATATCAATACAAATGGACAGTTGTAGCGTATATTCTAGTCAGTTCAAATATATCTACACGAATTCAAGCTATAAGGGGCCTTCAAACTTTCAAAATTTCGTGTTTTACGATATATTATGTCAATTTTTTTTGCTGCGCATCAATTTTAATTTGATACTTGTATAATGATGATCTTTCTGTAATAGTTAAACCTATGAAAAGAGAAAACAGATTTCTATTAAATAGTCAAAACAATATTTTAGTGATACAAATTAAAGGCCAAGGAGACCCCCATATTATAAAATCTGTTTTATTAGTATTTTTAGCAACAAATTTCGCTGCGCGGCACTTTTAGATTGATACGTTTATAATAATGTACTTACTGTTATTTATACGATTGAAAAGACAATATACATATTTATATTTAAAAAAATGTTTTTTCTTCTTTACTATATGCAATAATGAAACCTCGTTAAGGGGCTCCCCATGTTGGATTTACCTAGGGCTTTTGAAAATCATAATACGTTGCTGATTCTAGTACTAGAGTACATCGTCAAGGTACGACGAGAATAAGCGGGGGCTGTAGGTAGGATGCATACTTTCTGGACTGGGCATATCTCGCACATGTCCATCAGGACCACGGTGAACTTCCACAACTCTTTCAACATGTAATTTCGTTGGTGCAGTTATCTCTATTCTGACTACAACTTTATTTACAATCTTCCCCGCCGGCGTTTGTCAGCGAATGTTTTTTTCTCTTTATTGACTTGAAATAAAAATGTAATAAAATCGAATGCCG